>JAQIXQ010002494.1:0-10466 GCA_034700485.1 Pseudosinella alba | reverse complement strand
CCAAGTCCTTTTGTTTCTTATGTTCTATCTATCGGCGTGGTTTGGGCAGTGAAGAGGGAGACAAGTTCAGTCAGAGTCGAGAGCTCAAGTGGGCAAGACGAAGTTGTGAGTTGAGATCAAGGCAAGATCAAGTCAGGAATCAAGAGAGATAATTTTAGGGGAGTTTTGGAGATTAAAAGATTTTAGAAGTAGTTAAATTTAATTGTTAATTAAATTAAGTGTTCATTCTCCCTCCATTAATTAACTGTAATTAAGTGTTCATTATTTCTGTAAAAAGTTATGATTTATGTGGAGAAGTTAAATAAAGGTTCAATTTTAAATTAAATGACGAGTTCTGTTCATTGGATATACTAGGGATATAAATTGTGTCCAGGGATCTTTAGGGAGGAATTAGTGTCATAGGTCATCGATAGTCATCTTTGTAAGGGTTCAAGTCATATGTATCAACCAGCCTTGCTCTGGCAGCACTAACTTCGTTTTAGTCAGTTATTTGGTGCATATATTTTTGGGGAAGCCGCAGGGGTGAATTATTGGCCGAGTTTGGACCGACCTTTGACCTAGTTTGCCTCATTGTCAATATTACAAAAATACTCTGACTATATTAACTATATTAACTATGTTCCTTGATAAACGTGTTGACATATTTTCAGCCCAGCATGCTACAATACAAGTAGATATGTACTCAAATGTTGATAAAATTAAGAAACACAACGGTGGATGGGTTTGGGTGAAGTCAAGCTTCTTGAAAAATCAGCCCTGGTCGCTACCGGCTCCCACTGGATGTCTATGTCCCTGTCTCCATAAATTGAACCTCAAACACAAATTGGAAGGAACCGAATCATTCCAATCTCGAACTTTCTCACTCGATCGGGAAGTATGATTTAAAGCAAAATACATATTAAAATAGTTACAAGTTGCCCTGCAACCCAATAGCTATTTGCTAATATCAAGTAAGTGTTCTGATTGGTAGATCAGATACTCAATATCCCAATTACTTTATATTTTATAATTATGCACATATGTACCTTCATTTTGATTTTGGCAACTGAAGGTGGATGTTACATGTTGCTATTTTCAATGAAAATTCAAATTCAAACATGAGTGGCAAGATGTCTACAGATATTATTATGCAAGAATTGACATCGATACAATGTCGTACGAAACTAGATCATTATCCAAACTTCTATCAAGTTTGTTCGTCACATATATCTGACTTTTTAATATTTTAGTCGTACATCGTGTCATAAAATGCATGATTTTGTTAAATCCCGAAGGTGATTTAAAAAAATAACTCCAATTTGGAATGTATTTCAAGTACCAAAACAATACCGGGAGGCAAAGCTGGAGTCCTGCTGACAATGACAATGATGACTTGTTTTGTCTGAAAACGCACAATGGAAAAGGGATCATAAAGGGGTCTCACATCATCCAAACTATATTCTTCTTCGTCATTTGATGCTGTATGTAGGGGAATGCCTCTTGTAACGCAACCAACTTAACTTAATAACGTGCTGGGATTTTTTAAAATTCGGAACGAAATTTTAAGTTGGTGAACCATTATCTAGCACGAAGTACACACTTCCACTACACTTCTACGAATTTCACCAGATCATATGTTCCTGCTTCAACATATTCTTATTTTAAGGGATAGGTGCTTGAATCGAGGCTCAATCCAACATTCTCTTCTACTTTTAACTACCCTTCACTCTATTATCTAAAAAAAAGTGGTCATCTTAACTAAATGACTAAAACGAAATGTTTTGCCTGATCGTGTAGAACATTTCAGAATAATATACTAGTACTACTTAGCGTGTCTGCCATACCTAAAATACCTAAGTCGACCTTATCTCCCCTTAAACCACACAAGAAAGGGTACGCGGGTGCTCAATGCTCAAGTTCAAAGCAGCACAATAAGGAAATTGTCTGTTGTGTTCAAGTAAAAAAGGCAGGTTCTTTTTCTCCTGTAGAGGATTGCAGGGTGAGAAGGGATTATGTAATATGTGAAACTGTTCCGCTACAGTAGTGGTTGTGTTCCAATCAGTCGGTGCATGAAGTCAGTATTCAGAAGGAATGTATTGAGCTACCGAGATAATAAAAAAATTATTAAATTAACATTGCCAGAGTGGTTGCGAATAGTGTGAAAAAAAACCAACAATGCTTAGTGAATAGAGTTTGATCTGGATATATCACAGCAGAAAATTTGCATTTCCCACAGTACCGTTTATAATACATTATATACAAAAGTAAATTGAAGGTTGGGAAATATGGCTAAGAGGAACTCATATAAATGTAAACGCTGCAACAAGGTGCTCGCTTCTCAACCTTCGCTCAAGCAACATGAACTGAGACATAATGAGGAGTGCAGATTTCAGTGCAAAATATGTCCAAAAAAGTTTAAAACCCCTGCTGATTGCAGGCAGCATATATCGCGTCATTATCTAAAGGGAAAGCCATTTAAATGTACCATTTGCAAAGCCAGATATCGAGACAGATTGACTCTACTGAAACATTTAAAATATATTCATGACCCTGGCTTCAGCAACCAATATGAATGTATTTTTTGCAAAAGAAAATTCACAGGGATAGAAGCCATCTCTGTGCATCTTCGCAGTCACATTCAAGAACGTGTTTACCTTTGCAGGTTATGTCCAAAAGAATTTGCAAGCAATAAAATGCTTACCCTACATTCACAAATTCACAAGCAAGCAGGAGCTATCCGATTCCCGTGCAACCTCTGCTCGAAAACATTTTCACAACAATCTTCAGTACGAGCACATATCCTATTTATCCATATACATGAAAAAACATTTAAATGTGAAGTATGCGGGAATCGTTTTGTAACGCTTGCACATAAGAGAGTACACTTGCTACTCCACTCAAATCTGAAGCCGTTTAAATGTAATGAATGTAGCAAAACATTCAAATCCAAATTACAATTGAAATGCCATAGTTTGGTCCATTCAGGTCAAAGAGATCACGTGTGTCCATTTTGTGAAAAAGGATTTGCCCGCAAATCGGGCTTGAATAGCCATATACGAACTCACACTAGAGAAAAAGAATTCATGTGTGAAGTATGTGCTAAATGTTTTGGAACTAAAAGTAGTATGCATGCACATACGCGTGCACACCAAGGAGAAAAATATTCCTGCTTTGTTTGCCAACAGAAGTTCTCTACCGGAAGCAACATGATGCGCCATTACCGACAAATGCACACCCCATCAATGTTAACTGTTCGTCATTGAACAACGGTCTGGTTGGAAAACACGAAATGGTCTGCTAAAAATGAACAGGTAAGTTCAAAGTTAATCAATACAAAATGAGTTGCGGGTGGACTTTTGAGAATACCAAAATCGTCTATTCCATTTTGTTAAATCAGATTGTCCTAATCTTCTACTTCCCAGGAATGACGAGGTGCGGAAGCCAAACTCAAAACTCATAGTCCATATTTTGCATCAGTTACTCCTACCTAATTGTTTGGACTCTTGGCCATTTGGTTTGGACATCGCTTCGATTTGGCAGAACTTTTTATCATAAAACATTAATTTGTATAATAGTTTGCTAAATATATTAATGTGATACGAATAAAATCCAATGATACAAAATGAATTTCGTAGTTGGCAGCTTCCGTTTAAATGTATTGCTAGCTAGCATTGATTACTTGCATTTAATTTGATCCATGTTTGTAAAAGTACATATGAGGGCAGTTTACTTAATTACAATTAATTCAGATAACCTTCTCCAAATGCATTTTATCCTTTCCCTCAAAATACATGCGATCTCTCATTTCGGACGAGCTGTGGTGTTCCGTTCTCATGAAATCAAATATAGCCAATAGTCCTCTACACCTTCCCTCACATCGAACTCATTTTAAAAGTAAGTAGTTGTAGCCCTAAAAACGCGCTTTGCTAGCGAACTGACAGGTTCCGAGACACAATATCTCAAGGATGGTGGCCCCAAGGAAATTCTACTTTGATTCACATTTGCCCCCCAAAAGTCCGAATTAATCGTAGCGAATTTTGCAGGGCATTTTTTAATTTACCTGAGATTGGAGCATCTCGATCGAGCTGTCGAGTTGTTATTCATAGTGAACATAACGTGGGGATACAATTTGATGCGAATGTCCTCATTCCTCCCGAGCTAGCTCGGGAGGAATGAGGTCGAATCCAGATGAATGCCAGAGTGGTTTGTCGTGATCATTTTAATTCTCTCGAACGAATATAATATGAACCACGCAATATCGAGTCGAATGATGTTCACTCTTGGCATGTTTCAACATTATCATTTCGGCGTGGAACTCATTGCCGAGTTCAGATTGTAATTTGATTCAGCTTCTCCAAATCGACTAATGAAGAGAGTGACGAAGTGGAGATAATTCATGTATTAGCCAATGCTAATTCAAGGATAAGAAAAATGTTATGAACCAATCCGAGAAGGCATCGAGAAATGGGGTAAAATCTTTTTTAAATTGATTTACATTTCTTGTTGTATGGAAATGATTGGATAGGTTCAATGTTTCGGCACGATGGAAATCCTATTCCATGAGTAAACATGGATTCAACTCAAGTTATCCCAAATTTCGATGGTCGGACATAATTGCTAAAGCCGAAACTGCTAAATCCGAGGAATTGTTTCAAGATTTAAATTTTCCAGGTGTACAAAACTGCTAATTTTCAATTTCGATGAGAAGCCCCCCCCCTCTTCCATCACTTTCATTTTTGCTTGTTGAATCTCACAAGGAATTTCTAGACCCTTGACCTGATTATCCCTAAAAATCCCTTATAGACAACTGACAGGTATGATATTTTCCTATGCTATGATTCTAACGATCGTCACCGGATTTCAATTTTCATGTAAAAAAAATACATTTTAATTGAATTTACCTTGTTATGGCTTGAACAGTTTCATATTTTCAATTTAGCAGTTTCGGAAATCTCTAATTTTTATATTTGAAAATTAGCAGTTTCGGTTTAGCAGTTTCGGTTTTAGCAACTTTGGGAGTGATTCCAAATTTCATAGTGGCAAGTAAATGTTTCAAACTGATTACTTTACAGCTTTATTAGTCGGATAATATTTTTTAGCAATTAATGAGCTTCGCAGTTTGAAATTTAGCATGTAAAGGTTTGCCTAGGGACAACAATTACCTAGTAAATTATTCATGTTAGTAACGAAAAGAATGGCTCAGCCTGCCCAAGTTCAGTGTAGTTTATGAGAACTGGCATAAATAGGTATATAATATATGTTCTTTCAGGTAGATATTTGGTTTTAGTAGCTTTGCTAAAATTAGACATTTACTGTCATATCAAGTCGAAGGATTTTAAGTGGCTTAAATTTGACTTTATGTCGCCTAAAAAATCGGCAAGGATACAGATAGGTACTCAGAATACGGGAGATGTAGTAAGAAATAATTTTTGAATTTGAGCTAGAACTTGGAAGGTTTTGGGCTGCCTGAAATATAATTGGTTGGAATTCTAAAATCCAAAAGGCTCCAGTTATTGATAATTTTTCTTCGCATAACTTAAATTCATATTTTTAAGCTTTCGGTGACAAGAAGGTTGTCGGATAAAGGATTAACGCGGAAGGATTAGTTGTGCCTAACGATAAGCCTATCCATGATGTAGACCTTCCAGTATCATTTATCATTGACTGCAGTGTTTTTACCAGAGAAAAGAGAAAAGTATTGGGTTGGCAATGTCATACTAGTAGGTGCATATTTATAAACCACGTTAACAAAGAAATAGGAAGAGAACCGATATTTCATATTTTACCTGGCACGGTAAAGGATTAAGTACCTCCATAATGTCACATTGGATTGTAATCTATTACTATTGTAGATACAACAAAGATGAAAAGGAACAAACGCTAAAAACTAAAGTTTCTTAGAAGAATAACTACTGACCCTGCAACCTACCCAAATGATCTTTTTCCAAACTTATTCTCAAACAGGCTAAAAACCCATCTCCTCCGCGAACAAAAAAAGTAAATATTGCATGTACTCTGATGAGGATGACAAAGATATTACTGTGGAATGTATAGAAGCTTTTCTAAATAGGAATGTATCCTAAACAAATTATTTAATTAATTATTCCACTATATTTATTATTTAATAATTATAAGCTTACAAGTTTTTTTTAAATATGTACAACATATGCAAATATTCTTTTAACGCTGTAAATGTTACTATTCCTAACTTATTGATATAATGTAGCTCTATTCATTTATGATTAATTGATTATTATACTTAAAGATATCTAAGAAGTGTCATACATGATACCAGTAATATCAGTTACGTATGTAAATTTTGTTTTTTAATGACCATGGTATAGAGCTCGGCGCAGGCCCGATTTCGAAAATTCAGGCTTTTCAGGCTTTTTCTTCTACAGCGGTCAAATAAGAGAATTTTTAAACATTTTTTTTTACCAACAATTTTTTTCTGAACAGACCTGGTCTTTGGAACTTGCGATTCTGCTTTCAAAATTGATAGGGCTTTGAAAAGCCTGAAAAGTCTGGCTTGAAGTCATTCAGGCCAGGCTTTTTAGGCCTTTCGAAGTATACCAAAACATGAAGATCAAACTCCATCGTGCAAGAAAAAGTTCTGATCAGAAAAAAATTGCGAAGTGTTTGGTGACAAAATTGTTTAAAAATTCGTTCATTTGAGCTCTGTAGAACAAAAAGCCTGAGAAGCCTGAATTTTCGAAATCTGGCCTGCGCCGAGCTCTACCATGGTATAATAAGCCAATTCTTATTGGATTCCACTTGTGACAATAAACTCGTATTAATATTATTATTATTATTATCTGGCGATCAGGTACTTGATATAGCGATGGATAACAAACGTTACAATTTTTATCACCTACGGCATGCAATACTGGACTTGGGAATACTGGAACAGCCCTTTCATTTACTTACCGACAATTAGTAATTGCTGTCGTATCCATTAGTACAGGGTTGTCAAACTGGATTGTATCTACTAATATGTAAAAGCAAAAAAAAAGTTGATCTGTTGAATTTGACTAATCCATTCATTCAGTATTAGCTGTGCCAAGATGTCTTTGAGAGTATTCCATCCGCCTAAATGCCAACCAAGCCAACACCACTCAGGATTCGCTTCCTCAATATATAATTCAAACGATATTGAAAAACAAACGCATGGATAATCAAACATATGCTAGAGTAGGATTATCATACACGGTCATAACTGTAGACTTACGCTTATCCAGGAGTTTTATATATATTTATGACAAACGCTACAATTTGTGTCAAAGAGGACATGTAGGACTGATGAGACATTGGGGGAACGAAACCTCATTTGAAATACCGCAATGTCTGGAGCAACTCCAGTAGCCAGTGACCCACAATCTCCATGGTAAACATACAGATTGAAATTATGGAGAGGGTTAGAAAATTGAAAAAGAGTTGATCGAACACAGTTTGGGGGACTGGCGAAAACATGTTACTATTCAAGAATGTCTCCTCGTTCATATTTATTTTGCTCAAAAAGTTATGACTCATTACATCATGTGATGTATTGCCTTGCTCTGACAGTTTTGAAATCGTTCTAATCGTCACGGTAGCGCCTTCCTCAAAAAGTAAATATTGATAATAATCCTCCAATCGTTTTATTATCCCTGACTCTACCAACTTGGAAATATGATTTTCAACAAAATATGAAAAGTAGTTGGAGAACGCTCTCCAAAAGTATTTACTCGTAAACAACTCCACATTCACAGTTCTAGACTCTAGAGGTACCAACATATATTTTAACGAGTTTATATTTAACTTGGCGTCAAGCATTTCAAATTTCTGGTGGATCTTTACTCGTGTGTCTGATCTAATACCATGCTCAGCTGTGGAGTCATTTTTGATTGTGAATATAAGATGGGGCAAGTAGTCCTCCAACCAATTAGACAACTTGACAAGTAGCCGCAAATACTGCTCGGCGAGTTTGATCCGTTTGAACCCAATAACTCAACACGCATCCGCCCCAGTGCTGATTCTATGAATGTGGAACCATTTCCGTCGCCAAAATATGCTGCCCTAATTGTTGTAATCATTAAGTCTAGTTGAGGCAGACTATGTGGACAGTCAGGGGTGGTAGGCGTTGACAGGGAGGAGAACACATCCGCTTTATAAACTTCAGTTAGCTGTAATTTCCCAAAGCTCCAGACCAACCATAAACAAAATACCACAAAATGTCTCAGGAATGACTATCCCCGGCAATTGAAATTGGAATTAGGAGACTGAGACACCAGCAGGGATGCAAGTCTCCATAAGCTGAACAAGAATGAACGCATGCGAAGCATACTTGAGACATTATTATGCTTATTTCTAGTACCTTCAAATATCACAGATATAGTCACGACCGAAGCAAATATCAAGCTCCAAATGAGCAAGCTAAAGGATGGTTCCTATGAATGGATGGAGTCAGACTGAAGAGCTTGAAACTTGGACAGGTCATACAAGGAATTGAAACCACCGTGAAATCTGTAATGGCGATAAATCTCACTCCAGGAACATGGATGAGCTGATTAAGTGTGAGCTCCCGTTTTGACGAAAGCAGAATCCACAAGAAGCTTGGAAAAGTGTCGCCATATGGGGACCTCGTAATATCCACGACCCTCGTTGATTGGTAGATATGGACGATGCATTCAGAATGTCGATATAATGACGAGTGATCTCGATCTCCAATTTCCTTTCCATGTTTTAACATTATCGTTTGGTCGTGGAACTCATTGGGCTGGTTTAATCTTGTAAGATGTTCTAGTGAGCTTATGGAGGTTTTGGAGAGCTCCGTATTATTAGTACGACTGTGAGCCAATTTAAGGAGTGGGTAGTATGTCATGGAACATTTTTTAAATTCATTAAGGAACTCTAAAAACTCCACCGAGAATTTACTTGGGTTTGGCCGTTGTCCGGGGTATTGGGAATGACAACAGATGAACAATGCTACGAATATGAGTAGGACGCCGATCATGTTTATATAATGCATTTTGTCAGTGGGACTTGGACTCTGTCTGCAACTATGAAAAGAAAATTAATTGAATTAGCTTATTTGAAACTGTGTTCTTGTCACAAGCGTTTGGTAGCATGTTATATTATACAGTGACCAGAAAAATTATAATATGTCTTGTTACTCGATGAAGGCCAACATTTTCTTAGGCAAAATAATATTTGCCTATTTTGGCGTTATATCCCGAAAATCTCTTCAGAAATGAATAGCTATTAAATTAACTGCAGCAAGGAACTGGAGAAATTTTATCAAACCTGCGAACAAGCATATTAACTAAATAGAATTGACAAAATAATAAATGTATTTTTTCAATTTCGAGTTGTTGCTTATCGTCTATGTATTTCATCACTTGGGATTTTTTTTTTTTTGCAATTTATGGGTTTCGGTAATGTCATCTTCAAATTTCGAATAACTGTAATCCCTTCATTATCGTAAGTGGGACACACAATGACTTTCGAATACTTATACATTCACATAGCACATTCCGCACTCACTGATAAGCGGAATCCATATAGCAATGTATCGCTTGACAAAGTTGTAGACTTTGGTTTCACCAAACAGATAATTAATCTTAAGAAGAGCCATCCACAACTGACAACGAGATAGTTCATGCCGATGTTACTGTCAATAATTACGAAATGATCTTGTCAGGAAAGGACGTCCTCAAATTCACTCAATCGTTTTGTCGGTTAGGCTGTTGAATGTCTTAAAAGAAGCTTGTAATGGAATAACCATATTTCCGAGCCAAATTGCCATTCCAAACAATCAGAAACTGTTGCATGAAACGTATTGCTATGAATTTTTTTAAAAGCCAACACGTGGACAATTCAAACTATCCAATTGTACGAAAACACTTCAACAATACTTCCTACCTCCTTAAATTACTCTACCTCACTTTAAGAGATTTTCTCAGCCTGATAGTTCTTCTCTTCATTACCATAAGCTAGTTGTAAGGGAGAGCCTAAAACATATCTAATTATACTGGTCTCATTAGCTGGGTCGTTTGCAGGATATGTAAATCGATTCTTTCCCAAACACAATACAATACAATACAGTGTGTTATGATGCTGCCATAAATTCATTTGCTTAAATATTCCACATTTTGTTTCAATTTTAAATGATAATTTTATTCACTACTCGATAAACACGAGGGAATACCATATTTACAATTAAGTAACTCCTTACAAGTAACATTTTCTCGTTAGTCGTTATATTTCCTACATAAACATTAAAATTTCTGTAACTGCCATAAAACTGCAAACAATTGTATTCGTTTGTAGTTACGACAAAAACAAGAACTACGGTAATCATGAGCATTTTTTTTCGGAACGGACAGCCAAAATCACGAATCTCTCAAATGCTGATTATTTTATTATAGTCGTACGTATAGTCACTAAAGATGTGCGTATGCAAAATATTAGCCTCCCACGTTGACCCTATCCGGAGAAACCCGAGAAAA
>JAQIXQ010002493.1:0-10466 GCA_034700485.1 Pseudosinella alba | reverse complement strand
ATCTATTTAAGGAAGCTCGTACAATAAATCGGAATCTGTTTGTGAAAAGCAACTGATCAATTCAGTCAATTAACTTGCCATTATTTTACAATAATCAAGTCTGATCTCGTGCCATTTTATGTGATATATGTTTCTTCTTTTTACCAAGTAATTTTTCCGTATTAACAATGGCCGAACTCCAGCTGCCACGCTATATTCGTCCTTAATCTTGGTTTAAAATTTGAAATGATCATTCTTCCATATTTAATTTAGATTTGTTTCTGGAGGATGTGGTGCAAGTACATGGATGCTCCAACTTTGTGGCTGATTACAATCATTATTGCCGAATTACTGTTTAGCATCCCTCGACTGTGCCCTGAATTCCTAGCGGGATTTTTTTCCTTTCAGAGAGAGCTATCCTCGCTGGGATTGCCCATACCATAACAAGCAGCAGAAGTTAATGTTTGCTAATTGTTTGCCACGGTTATAATGAAAATGGGTTAAAAAGAAAGATTGGGGCGTACATTTTCAACAAAAATGGTATCATGTTCCATTTAATACCAAATATGACCAAAGGATGTACCAATGAGTACCGAATCAGACTAAATGCATCCTGTCCACCCTAAATATTTTCTATTGTCCGAAATGAATCACTATTGCTTTAGAAAGCCACACAGTATCAAATAGGTAATTGCCCCTGGTTTAAAATAATGAAAACTAGCCCAGCCCAATGTCACAACGAGTGCCAGATGGAGTACACGAACAAATTATCAACTGAAAAGCCCCAAATACCAATCTTGCCTTGGTCGGGATACGTCACGTTTGGTCTATTCGTCTTTAAAATAAATTAAATAGTAAGAAAACAATACATCAGACCGTGCTGCGTGTTTGTCCTGTAATTCAGCTTGAGTATGATTTAAACACAATAGCGTCAAGAAGGTACAAATACATGTTGCAGCTTTTAGCTAAAGCAGAAAATGCAATTTGCTGTGAACTAAAAATACTAATATTGAAACATTTCATATTTCATTTGAAGTGCGCGAACAAGGGAAATTAACTTTCACTATTGCAAACGTTCTACGATTGGATAAAAATGCGTAAATGAATGAAGAATTGTTCCATCAGGGGTGATAAAATTCATGATTACGCACACAATCTGACGGATATGCAAATTGAACGGGTTGAACCTACATGACAAAGTAGAATTTAATACGATTAATTAGGTATAAAACACTTGGCAATTAGATGCAATAACTGATTATTATACCAAGATGAGAAATCAGCAGTAATTGGCATAATATGAATGCCAACTTATACATTCGAATCTATTACCCCATACGACGGTGCATTTACATTATCGTATTGCTCCCATCTACAGTAATCTACTCAATTGTATAACATTTTATGTAAAAGGCTCGACCATTCCCTATCAGAATGAGTAATTGCGAATTGCGGCGCTTCATCATTTAGTAAATTTGCTTCATTCCAAAGTTAATGTGAGGATTGCAAGGATAAGCGCTAGGAATATGAGTCCTTTGTGGAACTGGAGTATTACACAAAATATAAGTTTCCAGTAGGACCATATTTTTTTAAAATAATATAAATGTGAATATAAAATACATAAACGTTTCGGATGACATTATAACTGTACATTCAGTTTAAGTACCCAACTAAAAGATTTTGATGCCTTTAAGGAGGTGACGGTGGAGAGGAGAGTGAAAATTTATATATCAACTCATCATCCATTCTAATGTCATCGTCATCATGATGATATTTGATATCGATTAAGGACTTCAGTTATAATTGTACAAGTTAAAATTCGAAATCCATGGAAAGCTGATATTGGCTTTTGCTAATTTCATTTGAGGTCAGATGCAGCCAGTTTGGGTAAGATTCACCCGGTGGACTACATAATATGACTAGGGTTGGTATGCTTTGGAGTGAACAAAAAAGTTACAGTACATGTCAGGAATCCTTAGAAATCATCATTGACGGGACAACTACATCGTTGCCTACGTCAGTTATTGACTTTGGTTAGACTAATTGAGTTTAATTGTGGAAAATTATGTAATAAATATTTTTACAGCATAACATCCAAGAGTGAAAGGGATAAACACGAGTGGTTCAAAAGTATGGTCATGTCAAAAGTACAATTAATATCCTCTTATTTTATATTTTATCTAAGTATTAATTTACCTAAATAGGCATGATAGCGGGACAATTACATCATTGTCATAAACAAAAGTATGTATGTTGTGCCTAGTTGGACGGACATGTGGAATTATGTAAATTCAGCAAGGAGCTCACTATCAGTAAAGTTTGCATAGCAGCGCAAACAAATTGTATTTTGACTAGGTTATGAGATTAATCTGTTAATTACATCTGATCTTACTGATCGGTAGCCGGGGATCTCAGGTCATTTTAGGCAAATGGTCCAGTAATTTAGATATTAGTGGTTGTTCCAAAATTGATGCTTCGTCTTATCATGAATAATGCGTATTTCAGATTGAATCATCGTTTAAAGTTCACATATAATATTTAACTTGAAAATAGAGTCAAACTTTTCGGGAAAAAAAGAAGCTGATTGGCGAGATTTGATAAGGGAATTATCAATTTAGGACAATGAGGAAAACGAGAATCATTGTTTTCCTTTGGTTATATGTTATATTTCAGGAAATTATGCGATGTTAGTTTAGCTAAATGGGAAGGACGAAGAGACAATTACCTTATTGCCTCCCTCCTTTGTCATTTTTACATCACGGTACTAGCTAATTAGAGAGTACTTAATCGTTCATTTTGCTAGCTCTATACTAATTCGACAAATTGGAATTAGAAATAAGATGTTCCGTCCAGTTAAAAAAAGTACAAGTTAGAAAAGCCGAGAAAAAGTATTATGAAATTTGTCATGTATTTATAGGTTTAGCATTTTGCATAACTACATCATTGTTTCAACAACTCATGAAATCCAAGTAATTGACTAACAAAAAGGGGGCTAAAACAAAATTTGGATAAAATATTCAAGCCTGATCTCGTGCCATTTGATGTGACATATCGTTCTTCTTTTTACCCCATAATTTCTCACGTATTTCGGATTTTCAATCAATGACTATTAAATACTGCGATATAGCTCATTATTACAGAATTCAAATCGCTGATGAAGGAGTGCGATTCGCAATTTCATCCACTCCACTAATTTAGAATGTACAGGGTAGGTATTACATGCCTGGATCATAAATTTGTAAGGGAACGATAATTAAAGAAATTTTCGGGCACGAGGATGTCATGTCGGTATTGATGGTTTATAGTTATGACGTACATAATTGTGCAAAAATTCACAAGTGAAATCACGTAAAGTGGCCGAAAAAAGGAGGCGAGCAACCAGTTGGCGATTAACTATAAACAGTCTCATAGGAGGAGAGTAAGTTCGATGACAATCTAATTAGAAGATTAAATTAACTTCAAAAGAAATACGAAAACTACTCCCATTCCACCTGTGAGCGCTTTATATATTACCAGTCAATGTCCTTGTCAATAATGTATAGTATATGCAGCGAATTAAATTTTGAAACTATGAAGTTACATATTTTCAAGTTTTCAATGGAAGCGGCCTGTTTGACTGCAGTGGAATATTTAGAATATCATAAAACACTGCCGTCTAGTTTGATGTTTATTGTAATTGGAACACGTACGAACACGAACATTTGATTCGGATTATTTTAATTATTAAATGCAGTTGTTCGTTCCGGAACATATTGGATGTAAGCCTGATGAAACGAGATGACGCAGTCTTTGAGATCCTGTACCCTTCATACTTTGTGATACATTTACCGAAACGCTATCAGAGACTTAATGGCACACTTCGACAAGTATTTATTGTTGGTATCAAAATCAAGATAAAAATCTTATTTATTTATTTATTTTGATTTCACTTCAGGTAAAGGAAATCGGAGATTGGGGGTTGGAAACGGAATTAGACATTGTATACTTGCTAAAGGTATGTGGATATAGGTAGACGAAATTAGATCAATTGGAAATTCGAAATTTTACCGCCATTTTTGAAAATTAAGAAAGTTTCTGTCAGCTGGGCTGAATGAATGAGAGTCACTTGCTTTCTTATTTAAATAATTTGAAAAAAAATATTAATTTTGAAAATTACCAGCATTTTGGATAAATTAAATCCATGGAAGTTTGGCTACATTAGAAACACTGGCATCCTTATATATATTGAAATCTTCTCTCTTTGTTAAAGTAAATATTTTCATAGAAAAAAAAAACAGAACAAGGCGAACTGCGTACATTCCAGTGTCACCGGTAGTAGAAGCTCGGCAAAATTGTCTGGTGCCAGCAGCTCCGAAAGTACCAATTTATTTTGATACCAAGTCAAATGCTGATATATAATTATTAATTACGATAAAAAAAACTTGATTTCGGAACAGTGACTCTGTTGTAATATGTAGTACACGTATTCCATTTATGAACAATTTTATCCTAACCACTCTCCCAGAAAGCGACTGGAAGACTGCAAAACAAACTGTGAAATTATTGAGCGACGTTGAGCTGCAACTGATTTAGATAATAAGCGAATATTACGGATGCCAGATATTAGTACCTACTTCAATCATTGAATCAATTTCGGCTAAAAAGTTGATTTGGCATAATGCTAGCGAAAATGTGGTTGTTGTTGGTTCTGCCAGGGGGCAATATAGGAACAACTCGAAATGACGACAACCCAATTTGTAAAAGTGTTCCAGGATCCTATATTGAGATTCTGCACCCTTCATACTTATACATTTACCAAAACGTTATAATTGACTGAATGGGGACCAATGCCCTTCCGGGTGTTTGGAATGATCTTTGCGGGATCAATTCTGGGAAGTCAATCGCGACATTAACATCCTATATATCCTATATATCCTAAATCCAGACAGGAATGCGCTTCGAAAACAAAATATCACTCAACTGAACACAAAAGTAAAACTTTCGGAATCCAAGAGCTGGCCTCGGTGAACTACACGCAAGGAGAAATTAAAACGCTATTACATTTGATACAATTTGGATTCCACTTCGAAAAACCGTTGCGATCATAAAAGTCAGAAAATGTGATGTTCAAGTACGGAGGAGCTCAAGCAAAGATACAAAAAGTGTATGTTACTAAAATATACACACATGGACGATAGCATTGCCAAGAGCGAGGTTAAGCATTTCTTAAGTATTTTTTAGCATCTAAAACTAGTCTTTATATTTCAAAATAAATATTCTCATTATATCAGATATTAAGTATAATTACACTGCATACATTGCAGTATCCAGAGTTGATGGTCATTGCGAAATTGTCATGCCAGCAAAGGTGGAAGTATCAATTTATATGTAGTTCTCTATATGAACAGTAATTTAACTAGGAAGGGTACACTTGTCCACCCACATATCTGGCAAACTTTCAATGATCAGTGGGCTAGGGACAATAACCGTTTCCTGTTTATAGCCTTTTCAGTATTTGTCATCATCTTTGCATTAGCAAACCAACTCATGCAGATTTCAGTCAGTCAGTCTGAGACAGACAGGTTTGGAGTTTGCAGATGATTTCTTCTGGAGTTTGATTATTTTACTTGCTTAAATTTCACTCAAAAAGGAATCCCACTTGCATTGGAAAACTCTCGTAGAATTGCTTCTAGTAAAAAGGACATTAACTTTGCCGAAATCCATCTGATGGCGGGGTCCACAAAAAAGAAACATGAATATATTGTAGTCCATTTGTGATTATTTAACAGTGATATTTTCATAATACCTATGATTGATTGGGAGTGCTCTAACCGAAATAAACAATCGCGTACCCTTGAGCAATTGTATTTCGAATTAAATTTCAAATATGCAAAACTACATTTCTCGCTTCTAACGTAATGTAATTTTATCCAGGGAAAGTGTCCCCATTAGCATTTCCATATTCCATTCTTAAATAGTTTTTCAAATGAGGCTGCAAAGGGTTTGTCAAACAAATACATTATGATGACGGAAACCCAAAAATCCAATATAGGTGGTTAACACCCATTTCATGGGGTATGTATATGTGTAAATGCCGTCGCTTTAAATCACATCGAATTGGTCAGACAGATTAGTTATAGAAGGCGAAGCTCAACTTGCTCCTTTGTTGCGAATAAAATAGTTCTTGCGCCGAGGATTAATTTGATTAAATTGAGTCCACATGGTATACCTTACCAGGCAGTCTCACATATGATGTGTTGTTCGCATTTGCTATTTTTGAATATTTTATTGAAGTGTTTTGCAGATGTACATTATATATTAGCCTGAAAACTGGTTTTTTTGACATCTTTAACATATTCCATACTAATTTGGTTTTCCCACTGAAATTGTTGCACAGTACAATTTGGAGGAAACCCGAATATGTACAGAAATGTCCACCGGAATTATATATTTTATCGTCCAGTTTCTTCCCCAAGTGTGCAGCCAAGAGAACAAGCATGAATTGCAACAAAGTAAAACGAACAGCGTTCCGAAGGGATCCGGATACACATCATCATCATGATACAGAGCCGAAAGATAACGCCTGCGTAATTAATCCTTCTTGGAAACGCATAAACTGTCATTTGACATGGGAGTACGCGCTAACTAAATATAAATGTGCAAGTCGGAGTCAATATGTTGCGGAAATCGGAAACTATCAGGTTGTCTCTTTCTATCGTATGTGCATATTCACGGTTAAATCAAATGGGATGGACACTGTCTACATTGCAGTATTCATCCTGTTGTTTTAGTAAAAAATCGCCGACGCAGTTGTGATCAAATAAATCTGCTAGAAATTGTGTTCTTCGCTCCGTAATCGCAAAACACATGCACTGTTTTTTTTTTACAAAGCAGATTCTTATTCCAGACATCATTCCGGTCATTTGGATACATAACTTGATGTTTTGCAGGAATTTACAAAAATACTTCAACATATTTTAAAATTTGGTAAAAGTGAAACCGGATTATGAACCAGGGCATCATTCCGCTCATGTCGATACCAGTTTCACCTCGAATTACGAGATTCGAGATTTGGAAGGTTTGGCAACATTCCTGGGCCTGTACTCGATAAGCTGGAAGCCCCGAGCTAACCCTTGCAAACAATGGCGCTGCCAACGTGGACTGCAAGTAACATAAGAAGACAATTGGCAGTCTCTTTTATCTTTGGGCTTTATCTAATTTAAATTTCTAGTACAGCGTGACAATATTACATCATTATCATCACCATTGCTCTTTAGAATAGTTATTTATGCTGCTTAATCGAGTAAATTGCACACCTGGTTCATTCCAATTAATTATTATTCTAATTAGATCTGGTTCATTAAGATTAAAGTGGAAGAACACATGTTTTAAAGAACGGGCATTGAACAATTTAAAAACCGGGAAGGAGCTAACCCAGTTTGTCTTTAAAATGTTTACTGAACCAACGCATACGTGACACTGTCAATATGTATTTCAGGTACTTAAACGAGATTCGCAAGTTGTTCCGTCCTTTTTCGTAAATTGTATATTTTTCATTGCAACAGATGAAGACTGCAGACCGGAATCATTTCAATCTCAGATTATATTAAATATCATCGGAAAAATTGACTTGAGCTTGGGCAAGCATTAATTAGTCCAATAAAATAAATTTACCATCAGTCAGCTTCAGTGTAAATGGCGGATTTTATATTTTTGCTAAATTTTGTGAAATTTTGCAAAATACAAACAAAATAATAGATTTAAAAAAAATCATTCATGAATGAAGGATATGAGCATTGAGCAGGAAAAATACTACAGCTTCAGGATGAATCCCGTATGGATAAAAAGAAAAGCTTTAAAAATTCACCCAAAATTTAGTGAAAATATTGTCTAAAATTAGAGTTTTTACTGTTGATGTATCCAAATTGGCTTTAAGAAATTGTTAGGCGGCAAGGTCAACTTCAACTACATTTTGAAGGAATGCCGTTAGAAGCACTTCCAGTAAGCGGTCAATTTGGTCAGAATTTGGAGACACTCGATTGACTAGTCATCCTTAAGCAAAGTGCCAACAAATTTTCTAATGCGATTTTACAAATCTAAATATTATTAATATTTCTATGTAGTACTGCACGAAAGTAAAGTAATGGAACCTTAGGCAGCCAAAGTGCATTTATGTCACTCAAATAGTTTTGCATGCTAGACAGTCAAGTAATATTGCTTGGGAAATATGACCACAAACGTATGCCGTGAAAGTAGCTCGCACAGGAATGCTAAATTCCCATATGGCCAATTTCTCCTATAGTAAACTTATTACTTTCGGCAAATCAGATATAGATTGCGTACATTGCAGTCTCATTTGTTACCCACTACAATCGAGTTCCCAATTAGGACCCATCCACAACTTGTGAACAAATCCATGCGAGCCAACAGTAATGTCACAAATACCACAGTTAATATCTAATTATGATCAGCGACTTGACGTATTATACAATTTTCAGACCACTAAAGCAGGCGTAATGAAACTATATTTCCAAAACGAAAAATGGGGTTATCGAGTTAACTCCTGGATTACGTATCAAATGATCTTGCTGCTTATCTCACATTTTCTAATTGACGTGCCATTAAAACATTTGATGACATGCCTGAATAATCAGCCCTTACGTCTTACGATGCGTGGAAACATGCAAGAAAAAATGTAGGCGATTCTATGAGCAAACCGGAGCTGATTTAAATAGGAAATTGGATAGAAGTGATCATATTGCTGCTGAACAACGATGACTAGACTGACAATGAGAGTTGAACACCGAAAGCTATATGACGGCATTAGAGCTGAAGCTAAACTTCAGATGGTCCACCACTTTTCATGTCTGATCTATTCTACTACCAAGTCACCTTCATTTGTGAATTTTTTGAAAATCGTTAGTTTGGAGTTGGTTATTATGGTAATTGGAAGGTTCCGGTGACTATTTCACAGGAAAGTTGTCACGTGAGATAAGCTGACTATTTATGTTCTTTTTTTCTTTCTCCTTTACATAATTTGAATTGGTAGCCCAACGAGACAATATCACATCACTGCCATGGTTGTTGTTTATAATTTCAATACCGACCTATGAATTTGGGTATTCATATTACATATGCTTTTGCCGTCAAAGTCTGCTTCGTGGAATGGACCAACCCCATGACTAGCCCATATATGGGATATATGGGATAGTTATAGTTAGGACCGGACACCGAAGACAAATTGACCGATTCGAATAAGTTGCTTTTGAAGTTAAGATGACGAGACAGATCATATTACATTATATGATTCTGGGATATTGATATAAATGCTGCTTTTAATTATATCCTAATTATTTGGATTTAAAAAACAGGCACACCCGGTCAGGGGAACAGTTTGATATAACTCCATATTAAATGGGTTTGGGTTTGCTACTTATGTTTGGAATTGCACAAGGGGATACAATTGCTAAACAAAGCACAATTTGATAATATGCATGAGGCTATGTGCGACTCGACGGTTTTATATTTAGCGAGAAGCTATTCCATTTTATTCAAATGATAAACAGATAGGCTGACTTGCTTATCGCGCATGTCGATAAAAAAGAGAGGATGGGAGATAGCTCTTCCATTCCCGCAAAAGTGCACCGGTGAAGACAATCAGTCACAACTACTCGAGGTACAAGGTTTTGCAGTAATCTACATCAACTATCGGGACACAACAATGGCAGCCAATTGTTGGCAATTCGGTTTACATTAATAATTTGTCTGATTTAAACAGGTAGGGCAACGGGACAATATTACATCATTGTCACCGTTGGTCTTTAGAATTGTAATACTGCTTTGTGCTGCATAATCGAGTAAATTGTAAATTTGTAAACCTGATTCACTTCAATTAATTTGTGTTCACTAATTAAACAATGCTTGGGTCAAAATCTTCACATTGACAACTATAACACCGGACCAATATACCTTTGAAGTATTTACATTATACCTTGTGTCGTCAAACTATGCGTGATGGAGTGGAGGAACTTCAACACTGTCCCCAATTTGGTATATCAGTAAAGCTTTTGGGTTATTCTAAATAGTTTTTTTTTTGGATTATAGGTCAGAACCCTCATATCGTACATTGAGCAAGCGCCGGCCTGAATGTGTTTTCTGACAGAAAACAGTGTATTGACAAGTGCTCAAGTGTGCCAATTCCGGATTACAATTCCGATAATTTGGCACAAGTAGATTCGCTTTCTACAAACCGAATTGTGTAGTCAACAGAAATTGTAATTGTGTAGACTTCTGGAAACTGGATGGAGTAAAAGTAAAAATTCTCTGGTGAGGGATGGCAAAATGCATAATTGGGCTACTGGCCTAAAGTTATTGTTATTAACAATGGCCGGACTCAAGCTGCCACGCTATTCTCGTCCTTAATCATGGTTTAAAAATCAGAACTCTTTATCTCTAAGTTTAATATTGTGGCATGATATATGATGTGAAATGGAAACGGAATGGATTTG
>JAQIXQ010002492.1:0-10468 GCA_034700485.1 Pseudosinella alba | reverse complement strand
GTCTATGTTGTTGGGTACGAGAACTAATATAATTGATTTTCGAAAGTATGTCCATTTTTAGCTGTAAAACAATTATAAGAACGCTAATAAAAATCAAAATTCCAGAAAGTTGTAAATAAAACGAAAGTCTAGCAATACCATATTTAACTAAGTTTGGTGTGCTCTATTTAATGGTATACACAGATTGATCTAACATTTACGTAGTCGTGAGTAATGAAATGCATGGGGTAAATGGGAAATCACTATTTTTTCCCCTTTGTCCCTCCGCAGGTAAGGGTACATCCCCAATTTTTCTACAGTACAATGCTCACCCCTCAGGGACCTAAAATAGTAAAATAATTTCGTTTTGCAAAAGAAACGGTTCCCTCTGTTTATAAATATACTGAAGGCCATATAGAAATTTAACAAAAAATGGATTTTGAATTAAATCGATCAGATGGGCCTGGATAGTACTCAAGTACAAATTTGATCTTGGGTGGGAAAACAACTGCCGGGTTTGATAATGTTCCTTGGACAAGCAGGTCTATAAACAACAACGAGAAATATTATAAATGGTCCCAGCAGCAACTAAAAATGCCTATGAGAATTCAACTTCAAAGTAAAGTTACATGCTACCACTGTCATAATTGTGTTTTTATGTTTAAGTGTAGTAAGCACAGAGGACCTCTGTGCTTCTGTGATCTGACACATGCCATTACCTCTGTCAGAGGTAATGGCATGTGTCAGATCCCAGTGTAAAAATACAACTAAATTTTCATGAGCTTACAAATGCTTGGGGTAGATTTCAACATAGTAGCAGGGAGTACCGCTAATCCATTGATTTTGTTCTCCATTTGATCATTTGATTTATGAGGACGTGAATTTTCTTCGTCTCTCTGTGTTTCCACTCCCTCCGAGTCCCCACTCTTAAATGCATAAATGCGTAAATTGAACTAGACGGTTCCCTCTAAAATGTGAAGTTCAAATGTGAATGTGATCTTGATTTTGATTGGGAAAGAATTGAATTCAAATTAAATTTAAATGTGAAATGTAGCTCATCGTCAGGTGTACACTTTTCGTAGATTAATTATAGTTTTAAATGCTGCAGTATTGTTGGGAAAGTGAAGTAGTTTTGCCAGTTTAATTTTGATAGCTTGGAAGATTTTGAAAAAAAAATCATAATTTGTTCATCCAATATCAAGATTTGGAGTTGTTTTGTCTGCACATGATTTTCTACTTCTTTTATGCAATAATCGCTTTCCGGAACATCATCGCTTTCTCCACCCATTGAGTAAATTTAATCGTCCAGAACGGCCTTTTCGTGGCAGAAGATACACCAGCGTTTTCCAATGGAAAAAGTAGAGATTCCTCCACAAACTTTTCGAAAATTAAATGTGCAACATTTAATGCAAAATTTGAACCATTTGATTACTGTTGCCGACAACAGTACGTAATAAATATTTAATCAGTTTTTATAGTTCTTTTCGACAGTTATATTACATTTTCAAACAAATCTAAACAGTTTATCCATTTAATTATAAACACGTTAATTATGATTCAATTTTAGTACTGTCCGCCTCCATGCCATGAAGATGCACCTCAGGAGAATAGCTCGCTATATTTGTACAGCACTACCCCTTGTTGGATGGAAACGCGCGTCCGCTCTTCTGTAAGCCCCCGCACCTCTTGTCACATTCCTCTTTACTATCAAATCTGTTCTCGTTTCCTCCCGCACCTCCGTACGTAAACTCCTTGCAGGCGTTCTTCTTATGGTCCCAGTGCCATTTTTGTAGGGCATTTCCCGGATCGGGAGGTTGACGGCACACTTCATCCGCTGTAATTAATAATAATTGCAAACAATTTGATAATCACATGGAATAATCTAGCATCTAGCATATATTCTAAGGCTAAGAAATCACTACAGGCTCAATATATGCGCTTAAACTTACAATCGGAAATGGCAGTGGTCATGTCCAAGTAGGGGGCCAAAGTGAGCATGGCAAAGAGGAGGACGATCCCCTTCATGGCAATATTTTATTACTAATGTTTGCTTTCAAACAAGGGATTTGGCTATCACAAGTCATAAATTTTGCAGATCCGAAGGATATAATGGTAATGGTCCTTCTTCTTTCAACCATGCTTTTATGATCACTGTGCAATTGCGTCTGACGTGGGTAAAATGCCCACTTTAGTGGAGTGTTCTGTTCTTGCGCATCTTTGATTATCCATTGTGAGCTTCTAAAAGCATGGCATAAGCAGTTTACCGCAAATTTCAGTCATAACCAGTCAACAATATTGCTGTTCCGCAATTAATGAACTTGTGATAATATACAAAGCATGCCGATTTGAACTGCTTTTCTGTCTGTCAGTTTACTCAGTTGTTTAAGTTTTTTTTAAATTTTGTTTTGTAAAACCCAACTAATTTTGAAAAGTCATGCATTGTTTTTTTTGTCGATTAGTATTGCTCTCCTTACCATGTGTATTGAGCAGCTCAATATCGAGACAAATGCAGCCATGCGGAAGCAAGTTCTCTACACCCGTTTGATGGAAGGTATTTTTATTAGTCATAGTCAGGAAACCAATTGCATCCTTGAGCCAATCTCATCATTGTCGGGATTTATTGAATGCCTACTCACTTATGATGTGTGCTGCGCTCTTGCCACCGTTCATTCACCGTAATGGAAAAGCTATTCTGTCCTCGTACATGCCAGCTTGTCATCCCATTGACGTGATCATGTTGCTGCAGTTCGTAATCGGACATTGGGGAAAAGTGCAACACGTCTGGCCGACGATTTTGTTGTGTCAATATGTATTTGATTTTCCCGATAATATTCGATCTGTCTGTACTATGTCTGGTTCCTCTCTTGTCATATGCATCATTCCGTTGAGAAATTGTTCTTCTGAAATGATTACGTAAATCTCAGCTTCGCATTTGTTCGACGTAATTATAGTGGCATATTCCTTTATATGACGCTGATGCTATTAGCAATTCACCCAACTAAAAGGCTCGACATGTCAACTGGACTAATTGGAGCACTCTATATTATCAATTCATATTACTAGAATTATTGCGACTTATATGCACATGTTCCAATTTTCTGACTACTCAGCTAATCTTTAAGTGGCCACTATTTCGATGAACAGATGAATGCTTTTTTTATTTTTAAAAAGCTGGTTCCAACGGCAAGGCGCTTCTGCGTTATGCCAACAATATTTTTAAAACTCTCACTTTGCTCCATATAGTTGAGCTGCAGCTAAAAAAGTAAAGAGCATTGGCGGTGGTGATGACAGGAATGCCTTAGGACATTTTGGAGGGTCACGAGAAAAGGTATTGGAGTGTTTGGAGAAAACTGTGACGGGATGTTTTCAAGAGCTTTGCATTTTCAATTTTGGGCCATGCTGGATTTGAGGGATGGGCACATTCAAATATCTGCAATCTGAAATGGCTGTGTCTACTGCAGCAACCGATAGCTCATTTTAAAAACAAAGCAATGCTCCACCAGACGCCATATGTCCGGGCATAGAATGGCAGGTTCTATGCATCGAGTAAGGAGAGGGTGTTGCCAAGCGATGCATAAGATGGAAAGCATTATGTAGTTAGACAGCCTGCATGTTTCCCTATAAGCCTGACTCAGATCACCACTCACCACTTACAAGAGGATGACCAACTGGGTTTAGCTGTATATATAATTTAATATATTTTTATTTAAATAGTCATATACATTTCAGCCACTCCGCGATATAATAATGTTCATTTTAAAAAAACTGCTTCTGATAATTTCTCTTTTTTTATTTATCAAATATTCGAAACAAGTGTCATTGTCAGGAAAGATGGATAGTCGTGGCAATAATTCAATTAGTGGACGTTGATAATACCGGACTATCCGATTCACAAACCAAACATGTTTGCTAGATGAATTGAGAATGTATTCAGCGTCAGGAAAAACATATTATGACAACATAAGTACGTCAAATGACTGCCAAACGTAATCCCTGTGAAGTAAAATTTCTCAGCGAGGCGTCGAATAAACGGATGCTAAAAGTGAGTGGTATTGGAATTACTACCGGGTAACGGTGTGCATAACGGAACCTTATTGACGTATAATCACGTCAATTATTTGTATCCTCAGGGTCAAAAACGATATGACGACAGGATTGCGTCAAGAAAATCTTAAGATGGTATTTACGTAATTCTTAAAGTAACATTTCTCGTCAAAGCGGCAAATA
The DNA here is from genome assembly GCA_034700485.1 of Pseudosinella alba. NCBI lineage: Eukaryota > Metazoa > Arthropoda > Collembola > Entomobryomorpha > Entomobryidae > Pseudosinella > Pseudosinella alba. Next base: position 6,262 of record JAQIXQ010002492.1, on the reverse strand, counting down.
AACGGATGACAAAAGTGGTACAATAACAATCCCATTCACATAACAATTAAATATTGCCAGATGAATTACTCGTTTACGCAACCTTTGATTACGAACGATTGCAAACTATTGCAATATATTGACGTCAATTAAATACCAAACTGGCACGTACGTCCACGAAATAGCTCTCCACTGCGGCATATATCCGATGGTAAATCTGCAGCCCAAATCACTGCACACGTACAAGATAGCAATTGATAGATACCGGCAATGATGATATTTGATCAAGGACGTAATTAGCAGCACGAGTATGACTACTCAACATTCCATGGGAATGCATGTAGATAACTTGCTCGGACACGGCGAATTGTGAAGACTCAACTTAACATAGTAGCCAAGCAGGGACGATGTGCTTAAATTCTATTGCACCGATATTTAGTAAACCAGTCATGCAAATTTTAAAACGCCTGAAATAAACGCCTACTATTGCATTTAACGACCAACGGCAGGCCGACAAACCGACGACCTTGTCCGACCACAGGCTGCATATTTTATCGCAAGTTGCTAATTGCGCAACTAATTGCGCAACAACATTAAAGGCCAATTTCGTCATAATATTATGAGCTCTCTCCCAATCCGAATTGCGCAAGCAGAGAACATTACGCAATTTGTAATTTTGTTTTACGTCAGAAAAATTCCCTCACCAAGAGTATAAAAGGATGGTGCATAGAACAAGGAACATCATAAGCAATCTCTAACTGATTCTCTTCGGATCTCCTAAATTTCTGACTCTTGCGAAAGCCACCTCAGTTTTTTTTAAAGAAAATATCAGAGATAAAACATTATCATCAACTATAACATCCCTCTGCAAGATGTCTCCTTGTCGGATTATCCTCTTATCTTTACTTCTGGTGACGGTCTACATGGCTCAGCCCAGTGGTAAACAAATATAAATATTATATTTTGGTCAGTGATTTAAATATTAACACAATTCATAGTTTTTTGTTAAATGCTGATGATGAATCAACTATTTTAAATTTTAGAGCAGCAATTGTCTCGGGCGGAAGCATGTGGAATCCTGTGTGGGGGTGGAGATGGAGGTCCTATCGACTATGAGTATGATGGTGCTGGCCCCTCAGGTCGAGTATATCCTCCCAGAGACTGTGGATACAGATGTCGCCATTGCACATCGTGCAGATCAGGATGTTGCAGAGTATACGGTAGTGGGTGCTGCTCTTAGGGTCATTGGATGGACAGGGGATTACATCAGCATGGGGAATTAAAATTATGAAATATAATGGCATTCTCCGTGTAAAATAATGTTTTCTGGTGAAATAAATCCTAGCCAAAATAGCTGAGCTTATTGTATATACCGTTTAGAAAATTCGAATGTTCATTTAATCATTTGGCCCCAAAATATACTCGGTCAAGGGCAAATTTATTACACTTGTATTTCGAGTTGGATGTAGCCTACGTCATTTGAACACAAATGGAAGCCGACATTTTAGCATCAATATCAATTTAATTTACAGGAGGTTACTTTGAAGGATTATTTTAAGGAATTTCAAGAAGAGAAATTTCCAGGGTGTCATATATATATTTATATAGAAATTAACCAGAAAGATGGACATTTCCCCGCCAAGCTATACAAACAACAAGTCTCATTTCAAAAACGAAAAGCAATCCCGACATAATCAACCCGAAGAATATAACCCCAAATACAACTACAATATTTCCCTCTAATGAGGCGGCAACTGGTTCCTCCTCCTCCCCATCATTGCCTAACAAGGCCATCTCATGGCTACTGTCATATCCCCCGACATACATAGCATCCAATATTTTCATCCATCTATCGACAATTCCAGACCCTTTGAAATGCCCCAGCCACCCAATAATTTGTGGGGGTAGTAGGCCTGACAAATAAAACTGAAATTCTTTTCCGTGGTACTGCCCTTTCCCAAAATATGCTCCCTTAACTTTGAATTCCTTCGCATCTTTCGATTTCAATACAACCGCAAAATGCAGTTTGGTTGCAATTCGCCATGGATCTCCGTAGCAATTCCTTTTCTACCTCCAAATATTTCTTTAAGATTAAGGACTTCATCTCCCCCTGAGTCTTTGTAATATTTCCCGTCATGTATCTTTTTATTATCTCATCTTCAACAGATTTCATTGGATATAACTTGGCCTTGTTAGACACATGTTTGTCGATTTTGAGGGATTCATTGCTCTCATAGAATTGATATACTGAACTTATGTATTCAAGTTTTAATTCAGAATCAGGAGAAAATTTAACTCCTTCCAATGAAAACCTGGGTCTAACCCTGCTTGTCTTTGCATGGATCTTGAAATTAGAATCCACCAATTGCTGAAATCGTTCATACCGTATGGGCATTCTTGGAGCTACCATATTATAAACGTTGGAGTTTTTGTATGCATTGTTCAATACGATCCCTACAAGAAGGAATAGGCCTAGACAAACCCTATTGTGGCTATTGTGGAGGAACGTACCAGATGGGAAAGGATCTCCCTGCTCCAGCAGAACCTTGAACAATGACAACATCTGAGGTCGGCTTTGATCCCTAATAAGGGAGTTTCTGGGATTAGCCATTTTCCAATAGACCGCAAGAGCTAATAAGCTTACACCCAATAGGGACCATACATACTTATCATAAACGCTTACCAGCTCCCCGAATGCATAGGAGCCTAGCATAAAATTACAAGTTATAAACCGAAAGGAATTTAAAGAATCTGGAAGGACCAAGGGTAAATGAATTTTGCGTGTTCTGCCATATTCAATAGTGATCGCGGCCGTAAAACCCTTAAAATGAATTCGGTATTGATGCATTTCCGAATCCGGTATTACCGATAATTTTCCCTGTGTGCATTTTCGAGTTGGTTTTGCCGACCCAATATAAAAACTGTAGTTGCGAAGCACTGACTCCCACATGTGTACCAGTACATGAGCCATCACATCATCCACCTTAGGATATTTTCCTCGCATTCGTGCAATTCCTCTTTCGGAACTGCCATGTGTAGATGACAACATATTATTACAGCTTCGGAAATGGTTGTATACGCCCATGCTGATAGGGTCGATTCCAGGATAAATTTCAATGTAATTATCCGTCTTGGAATATTTTTCAAGTTTATAAAATAGTTCTCTAATAGTAAGAGGGAAGTATTCCCTGTCATTGTCATCGTCATAGTTTTTTGCTGGATATTCCGTCAAAATATCGCAATTCAGACAAGGGCGCGGAGTTACGTCCTGAATGTGGCTGATTTGAAAGCTCCCATCCGTCCTTGACAACAGCTCAGCAACGAATAACCCATTATTTTGAAGGTCCACATGTGAAGAAAGTTTGATGTCCAGTGAATGGCTTTTCAGCAGCATCCAAGTATGGATTGTTTTCCATTGTTCCAGCCTGCTCTCAGTTGTAAAAGTCGCTGGAGACATTCCCAATATATGAATTTTTGGAATTGTACTTGGCATATCCATTTTGTATTCCGAAGGGAACGAGGATGTATCATCATGATGCATGGGATTACAATAATACATGTTTGTACGTCCCAAAGTTGGATTTTTCATTTGCCTAACGGTATCGAACGGAAACAAGTCTAGTTCCAATTGACAATTCCACGGTTTGGAGGAAGAGGAGATTTTGAAAAAGTCCAGTCAAAAGCAAGTAATTGCTGGGCCACCTGCGAATTTGGAGATTTACACTACATGAGCTTTGTTAATTTATGAATTTACAGGCTATATGTATATTTTATGTATTTAATTTAATACCAAACGAAATGTGTTTCTGCTTTTGTTTCTACTTACGAAAAATCACAGGTAGCGTTATCTCCCTAAGATCTAATCCAACAAAATCCGTGAGAATTATCAAGCAGTGATTTTGCTCCAAGGACTTCAACCTTTCCAAATTAAGTGGACCTATTGTGTTTGCGTAATTGAAAGGGCTATACATAATCCCTGTTTGGGATCTTACTTCCCCAATTACCAATATTGTGATTAGCAAAATACTCGAAAGTTGGAGGCTGCAACTGCAAGAAAATGCCATTTTCTTAAGTTTGATAAATTGTTGATGGTAAGTTTATATTAATTAAGTAAATTTAAAAATTTGAACTGTTTAATTTCTTCGTGATTAAGTTTGAGTCTATCTGAATTTCAGATTCTGAAATGCAAAAATCTTTTTTTTAAACCGTCTATTGCCTCTGACCACATAATTTACACTAATGCTTGACGGAATTCGCCTTCTACATTTAATTAATCATCGTTCCTTTGTATGCATGCTGATAAAATGGCGTGTTTTTATATTAACATCTTGACCATATGCGCAGTATACGTGTAATTTCCAAATACTTCACGAGTCTATTTCTGGTCAACATTGTTTCGAAATTTGGAATTTAGTCAATGAGGAGGGTCTTGAAATGCCAATAAAACTATTGGCCTTGCTCCGACATCGGTATTGTGTTATAGTGTTAGCAATATAAACGTACGTGAGAGTTTCAACTCGCGAAACCAGGTCAAATGTTTCTGCAGTCATCGTCGTCATGTATTTAAAAAAAAAATTATCCACGTCGACTTATATCGTGTCACAATTGTATAGGTACTTCATTACATATCTCTTTATGGCGAAACTACAATGAAGAGTAAGGAGCTTTTTTTGTTTGATGAGTACATAATTCGAACAACATGTTGTTTTATGCCAAGGTCTGGGGCGTGTCAGATACAGTACTACGTGCTGTCATATATTATTTTATTTTATAACATATATTACAAAAGTAGGTCAAGGTTATTCACCAATTTTGAATTTCTTTTTTGCTTCCAGCCTGCCTGAGCCGAGCCAGATGGATATATATATAAACAAATACGTGTCATCCTCATACGTGCCACGGATGAGGATGGGGATGCAAGTACAAGATAATTAACCAGCATAACTATATATCCTGTTATTTTCACGTTTTCTTGTTTTTCCATCAGATTACTATGTAAATGAACTGATGCTGACCAATCATGCGTTTTAACCAGTAATCATGAATCCTTCTCTTATACTATGAATCTAAGGGCTGATAAATTATGTTACTCATGACTGTATATACCGAAGCAAATGTTGATGATTGATGAGGAGTATTTCCTGGAATAGCGAAACCAAAAATAAAAATAATATATTACAGATTTCGTTGTAAGCCTAGGTACATCCTTTTCATTTTGTATAATAATCCCAAGTTCACTTTACATTGCTTTTGGCATTATATGTAGCAGCAAAAAATCAAAGTGGGGCACTGCAAAGTGTAACCTTTATCTGGAGTAAAACATTCAACTTTAATTAGCCAAAAATATTTCCTGTTCTGTTGGTAACACTTAAATTCGCCATTTTTTAGTGCACATAAAATTAAACTAACTTATTCTATTTTCCCCAAATAGGTTCTTAACACAACACACCCCATCCATAATTATGCAAGCGATTAAGTGTGTAGTCGTGGGCGATGGGTAAGAGGATACTATTTGTTTCAAAAACAAAAACATTTCTGCTGGCTGAAACCAGAATTTGACTATGCCCAAATTTATAAAGAGAAGAGCTGATTTTAAAGCACATTGGTCATATTCTGTTTTACGGTGTGTTTGCAGTGCTGTTGGTAAAACCTGTTTGTTAATGTCCTTCACAACCGGCACATTTCCGAGGGTAATTTAGTCAAATTTTGAAGGTATATACAATCATAATGCAGTGCATTGTAAATATAATGTTTCACAAATTTCCCTATCTAGGATTACATTCCAACCGTATTCGACAACTATTCAATGAACGTGATGAGCGAGAAGAAGCTCATTAACCTCTGTCTTTGGGATACTGCAGGTTTGGAGAATTGTTTGTTGCTACCGAGATGGCGACTTTTGTAAAAAAAAAACGAAGAAGCTCGAAACATATTATTTTTCTCTTTCTTCGATGATAGGTCAAGAAGACTATGACAGGTTACGACCATTATCATATACGCAGACAGATGTCTTCCTAATTTGCTTTTCCATTGATAACCCAGCCTCATTTCAAAATGTCATTCAGAAGGTACCAACATTAATTAATCTCGCTTATATAGTGACCCACAATTTAAAAAATGGAATACCTAATTATATTTGACAGTGGTATCCGGAATTGCATCACCATTGCCCGAACACACCAATAATCCTGGTTGGGACAAAACTGGATTTTAGAAATGGACTAGATCTACCCGAAGTAGCCCTTTCTTACTAATCACTAAATTGTACGTGAATGACTACTAC
>JAQIXQ010002491.1:0-10470 GCA_034700485.1 Pseudosinella alba | reverse complement strand
TCCCACTAACATATTTTCTGTTGGCCCAGATGCTTGGAGTCGCTGTCACCTACTTCATCATATGCGTCCAATTTTAAGTATTTTACCTGTTTTAGTCAATGTCATGGACTATTTTATTTTGTTATTAAAATGTATTATATTATATGTAGCTTGAAATGGAGCATAAACATGTCTTGTAGTAAGTAAATAGAAAACTATTTTGTCGTCATATTATACAACTGTGTGGCATTTCATGCTTACAATTATAATTGCAAGTTGTAGATAACTAGAAAATATCAATTGAGTTTAATGTCAATCAGTAAAACTTCAAGTCATTTCCTCTCAAGCATACTTCATCTAAGCAATGTCAGCAACAACTGGCGCTTTCTCTTTGAGTGCGAACAAATTATTTGAATCCAATTTTTGCTGGCTCCATTAAGCATAACTAATTCATTTTACAGTAGTTGCATAACGGTCCATTATTTAGACGTCAGTGGTTTCGTAATTTACTTCATTTCCAACAGCGGGTTCCGGGTTACACAACAACACTTCTCCTGGCACTTTTGACTCTACTACTGAAACATAACAATGGCAAAAATGAACAGTAGTGACAGTGGCGTCTCCAGGATTTTTTTTCAGGTTGGACAGCCCAGATAGCCCATGCCTGGAGACGCCACTGAGTAGTGACATCGACATCGTAGAGTGGTCTGACCTAATGACATTGACCTAAAAGTGAATTGATTTTCTTACAGGATTATCGAAACAATGAAATTCCATAGTTAATTGACTCAATTGGTACATAGACATCTGATATGCACTGCTCTATAGTGACTCACTCAACATGCTTTCGTAATTATTTTTTTACTTAAAAATTCCATTATCCATTCCCGACATGACTGGGCACATCTGACAATGGCTTTGCTAATGATAAGTGATAAACTGATAAATGTCAGATTATTAAGGAGATACGGGAAACTGCCTTACAATTACAAATTGCTATTACTGTTCGGTCCTAGAATATTTGCGATTAGTTTCGTTATTAACGACAATAATGACATTACAAATATTGAAAGAACAATTCAAATATTTATGTACAAGTTCTATGTCCGAATGGTAAATGTACGAAGTTTGGATTATTCCTCTTTCCAGTTACAAATACGCTTTGCTATTTATCATATTCACAGAGGAAAAATGAACGCTCAATGTAAAACTGGAAACTTTGCAGTTTTCCTGGAAGGATTTTTCAATTGTGCATATCTCACCACCTGTTCGCCGTTTCGCATGAAATTACTTCAACGTGGCAGAAGTTCCAAAGAACAGATTTCCCCACGCTATGTGGCGACCATGTGGATGCCCCAAATGATTGTCTGCTTTATCCTGACGATATTACATTTCCTCTGGATGATTCGAGATATCCGGCTATCCATTCCCACTGGGAAAGACAACCCCGCGGTGTACTTCGATATGATACTAAATTTAGCTGATATTGCTAGGCAGCTCTCCGTCCTCAATATATTCTGGTTTCATCGAGGGGAAGTGGTAAATCTTATGAACTTTATGCTGTGCAATTATGGAAACAACCAGAATGAGTTCATTTCTTCCGTGCTTACTTCTGAAAGCAATTTTAAATTTAAGATTATATCCGAGAAAAGTACCCAGAGGATTCTAGCTTACAGTTTGGGATTGTTCTACTCGGTTGTCGGGCTTGTTTTCTGGCTACTTGCGGATTACATTGAAGTGGTAGGGCTAATTTCCAGCAAGGAGGAATCTTCCGAAAATTGGAGTCTTACTTGGTGGTGGAATTGGATGTTGGAAGAGGGTCATTTTATCTTTTATGTTTCTACTGAATTCATCGAGAGATATCCTTGGTTAAATACAGTTATTGGGGCGTTGTCTGCTGCTGGATACTTTCACTGGTCTGATGATATAACTAAATTAAATAATTAATTTTAATATTTAAGCAAAATTATGATAAATAACAGCATCCAAAAAAACATTTAAATAATTGACTATTCCTACTATGTAAATTCATATTAGGTCATTGATGAGCATCTACCCGGATTATCTCCTGGCCGTAACCGCCTTAACTTTACTTTCATCCGTCAAAAGGTTTTCCCAAAAGATTCCGTTTCATCCAGAAATTTTAATGGAAGATTATTATTGTTCGGACTCGGGTGGCTATGTTTCCGGCGTTGAGCAGCTCGGGAAGAAACAATTCATGTTACATGACAAACTGGAGACAACCGCCGATTGGAATGTTATACGAAAAGAATATTTGACCTTGAAAGTATTATCTGATATGATGAACAACCTGGTTGGCACAACCTATGGACACTATTTCATGGAGATTTTGATGTACTATGCGGTGAGCTTCAACAAGGAATTTTTCGGGAGTGACTGGATGAAGAGTTCACTGCCATTGTTTTATCTCTGTAATGATATGTTCATTGTATACTTATCTGCTGCCGTCTCACACAAGGTGACTTTAATTTTGTATCCAGTCATTACAAAGAACAATATTTTGCAATATTCAAATTAGTACCGATGTTGAAACCTGTGCAGATGGAGAACATGAAACAATGGCTACTAATAAAGGAAAATGAAAAAGGAATTCCAGCGAAGGAACTGTACCTAACAATGAATGAGTTGGACTCACATCCAGTGGCCATTAGAATATACAATGTGTTCCCAGCCACCTTCTCAATAGTAGCAAACGTGAGTAAAAGCTCGAGAATAGCAAAAACTAACTTTGTGTAAAAATACTAAAAATTCATTTAACTTTTCAGATGCTTGGAGTAGCTGTCACTTACTTCATTATATGCGTTCATGCTTGAATGTTTTGTATGAAACCTGGCATTGGGACTAGTGCATTGTTGAAATTCTAACAATAAAATAGTTATGATTTGAATTAATATAATTTCTTAGAAGTGTCAACATTTTATTTTGAATTTAATTGTAAAATATTAGTCGAGGTAATAAAAAAGTGTATTCCAAACGATGCATCTTTGAAACTAGAATATATTGCTATGGCAAATATGCCCAGGGAAATTTTTTAATTTTGATTTCCTTCCTAAGCAAAGCTACCCCTGATAATCCCAAAAACCAAAATTCCACCAAAAATGCGACAATTGTCACGCCAATGGCCTCCACCCAATACAACATTATTCTGAGATGAACTTCCGATGAAATCAGGCAGAATTGATCTCTAAACCAGTGCTCCCGTTTGGAACAGCCATCCTGGCAGTAAAATAATTTTCGATTTAGTGCAGTGTGCTTTAATTGTAGAGGGCTTTGGATTATTTCTCGTTCCTTTTTAAAATTTTCGACGGAACCATTTGTATACAACCGATGAAATATTTCCGATGTTGCGTCAATTTGCATTTGTGTGGCGGCGTATTCACGCCAACGGCCAAACATACCTGACTCAATAATTTGGGAAAGACTTCGAGCAAATATGGAATAAAAGTAATTCCGCTGAACCATTAAAAGTTGTGAATATCCCAGAAAAGGGATCGTAACCTGCCGGGAAACCCAGAGCGTACTCAAGTCCCCAAGTATTGTTTTAACAGCATTTACTTCATCCTCCACAGCAACGATGGAGTATTGGTTGTGCAAGGAAAGCATTTTCACGTGCTTGGGAACAATGTCCTCCTGTTGTAACTCTTGATATATGTATTCGTTAACTGATCCGGTGGAAAACCAATTGATAGACTCGATCACCCTTTTGAGAGCATCATTTTTCCTCTCCGTTGATCTCTCATTGGTAGCTGACATTACACCAGAAATTGAAACAAGATGCAGACATGGTACGACAGTACCATTTGGCATGATGCAATTCCCAATCGTTCCAGCCAATGTACCACTCTCCGCCAAATCCTCCAGATTATATGGAACAATCGGTTCTATCTGAGTGGACAAGGAGGCGAACATCTCTCCTTGGTAAAGCTGGGATAAAAACATGACCATCAGATTCCACAGGGACCACATGGCCACCAGAGACAATTTGTTGGAATCCACACCTGCATAGAATTTCGTCCCTTGTTGTGCTAGCAAAATGCAGAACAACGAGAAGCAATGCTCACGAAAGAGCTTAACAAAGTCTGAAAATGCGGATGACCAACTGTCCACATCAGAATGGGACTTCTTTAAAGTGAATATAGCGGCAATGGATGATCCCGCCAGGATGAGTGTAGTCCAAATGGACCATTCAAATGGCTTGATGATCCCATCAATCCGAATGGCAGTTGTTAATCCATCCACATCACGAACTATAGTGATCAAGGCATATCTATTTATTTTGCCTCCAATAGGAGGCAAGCAATAATGTCGTCGTTTGGGGTTCTCAATACTGAGCGAGGTAACAATCACTCCCGTCATTATAATAGAATGGTGGGAAGGAAATGCTTGTCTACCTAGTGTAATGTTCAGCTTTTGGATTATTACAAACAGGCTGCAGAGAACATTTTCAATTACAACTGACATCGGACTGTATAATTTGCAAGCCTGGATAGAGTTCAGGCCTGCTTGGTTGAATGCATACCCAGCGAGCAGATTTGGGTGATTAGTCTCAACGCACACTCCTTGCATATTATTGTGTAGTATAATCCAAGATTTTTTAATCCCGATTTCGTCCTTTGTATCCGGAGGAATTGGAATCAATTCCCGATTGGCATAGTATATGAAATGTGCTTGCTCAAAGTTGTTTACATAAATCATGATCACATCGGGGGCGGCGAGATGAAATGCAGTAGTCACGTTCAGGAAGGTGTGTATTGCGGGGAGGTCAAGAATCCACACATATTCGGGTGGGTAGCCCTCGTCAATATTTCCATCTGCTGCAATGATGTTGAAACTTGCGGGTGTGGCTAGGTGAACCATACATTGCGACAGTTTTCGTCGCACTGTTAATTTTTGTTGAGTGACGACGGTTTGGTTATCGAACTTGACAGTCCTCCCTCCTTTTGTTTTAAATGAGATTTCGTCAGTGGAGAAGAAACTGGTTAGGTGGCTGATTATCTTGTCATGCTCATAGTTTGATGATATTTTGTCCCAGGGTATATGGTTCTGACTGTTTTTCTCACTGGGAATTTCGTGGTGAATGTACAAATATGAACAGGATTGGAATATTCCTATCAGTTTAGGAAATCTTATGGACGTTGAAGTAATATGAGTGGACCATATCATTTGAAATAACACAGCTGCTAATGATATTGTGACTGATTTCATTTTATTGTTTTTAAATGAAATAACAGAAGTTAGACTTTAAGTAAATAATATATTTACCTCATCAACGATAAAAAAATGACTTGCTAATATACCGGTAATATAATATTAATACTCTGAAGGAAAACCAACTCAAGCTTACTTGGCCAAAAATGAACGTTGGGCCTGGTGGTGACGGTGGCGATAGGGATAGGCCAGTCAGATAGTTACATCGTAACGCTCAATCAGCCCTCAGCTTAGCATTAAATATTGATTAGATGTATTTGCCAAACTCAATTTCAAATGCTTGCCATTTTAATGAGGTTTTGAAGACAAACTAAAGAAGCTCGTGCTGAAGGACCTAGCTTATTGAGATATTGGAGGAATTTGTCGGAACTGTCTGTACAAGTAAGAATCATTAAGCTATAACAATCCAACTAGAGGTAGATTGCTTAATATACGTTAAGCAGTAAGCACAACTTGAAGCAAGCTTAGAATGCATCATTAAAAATCGAAAGCGATGCGCCACATTGCTTTGTCCGCAAGTTGATTGCATAAAAGGCGACTAACCTTAATTTAAGATAGAATCATTGTATTTCCTAGATACTCTTGAAAATAATAATAATAGTGTGCTTCCTGTTATTCAAGTAATCAGTCGGAGAGACCATGATTTGATTGGAAGTTGATATATTGGAAAGAACTGGTAACTTACGTGTTTCGCAACATATGGATGTTTATACCGCAAATTGTCAATTTGTCCCAGCGCTGCTGAAGACAAGCTAATAGAGGCTGCGCATGACTTGACCGTCAAGTCTTGACGGTAGAACGTAAAGTTAGGACAGTCACCATTACCAAGAATTATTATGCTAAAATTCTCAGTTGAGATAATATAGCCATGTGTTATCATAATTTCTTTATCCTCAAGACGCAAAGGCATGAACTGAAGAACGTTTAACGTGTATTGTTGAATTTTTGTTAAATGTTACATATGATTGATTATTGATTGCTTAATTAGATGCTTCAAATATAAATTAAATGTAAACAGTTTACGGGAAACAAATATCATAAATGAAATATTAAATATCACTGCTAGTCATATATTATGTATTATTCAATAAAATGTTAAATGATCTGCCAACTGCCAACACTCTGCAATGGTGAAAATATTTAATTGTAGGAAATGGCTCATGGGTGGCCATGTTTAGGGTTTATAAAATTGAGAAGTTGATTCGAATTTAACATTAAAGCATTCACATTTTTACCCATTAAGTTTTTTAGAGCATATTTTGGTTTCGCTAAAAAAAGTATTCACTTAGACTAGTCATGCGCAATGTAACGGTAAATTGATTTAGTTATATTTAAGAAGAGAATGATGGGATTAGATAATGGGAATGATAACTGGACGAAAGCAGGCAATATGGAAGAATTAGGGTAAGTGGTGGTAACTCTTTTTTTGATCAATGTAAATTTTAAGTTTGCAGCAATGCTCTACTACACAGTTTGATCATCATCCAATTTTATAGCTAATTTTAACAAGTGACCTACTTTCCCAACACGAATATGACTATACCAATAATAATTTGACTTTCCAAAATGACAAATGAATTTTTCATTTCACAAGCACTCCCAGACTCCCGATCGGCTCTTATTTAAATTGTATTCGTCGCGCAAATATTTAATGGACAAAGTTCGTTAAGCTGAAGTTTTTGCCAAATTCAAAAGTAGGTTTTCCAAAATCTTTTGATTTTTTGCCAGCTTTTGAGGATGATCAGAGTTAAGAAACAGAATTCAGCCATTTCCAATTGGACCATCTACTCCCAACAAAGTGGAACAATATTTCTCAAATTGTTCTTTGACGTTGCGTTTCTCTTATGTTGCTCTCCTTTTCGCTTAAAGTTATGTAAAAGAGGTAGAAGCAGCATCTCACATTTTAAAGCAGTTAGATGGCTTCCCCAGAAGTTACTTTGTTTCATTCTTTCCGCATCGTGCATCTTCTGGTCAAGTCGAGAAACTATGATTTCATTTTCCACTCAGTTAAATAATACTTACAAGCACTTCCATCTGCTGGACAGCATTCTGATGTTATTCTGGCTTGGGACCATCTTCAACTACTTTTGGTTTAAGGAAGCTGAATTTATCAAAATTGTCAATTTCCTCTATAGTGAGTGGGATGGCTTGTCGTGTCCCGATTACTTAATGACCAAATTCCAACGAATAAAACTGGTGTATTTGAATATGCTGATACTGTGCGGTGTTAGTGCGTACAGGTGGCTGGTTGATCTAAACATAAATATGACATTGGCGGAGAGTATATTCTATCTGGATGGATTAGAATCTACTTTTCACGCCAAGTTCGCATATCATTTCAGTATTGGAATTCTGACTGTTTGCGGAACATTTCAAAGGTAATTTCCCGAACTAGTACATCAAACTATTTTAGTTTCTTAAATGAACTTATGTATCATCATCAAACGCGGCGACAGTATTAAAGTAAAAAAAAATAAAGATGTGATTTTGTCAGGTACGTTTTGTCGTCACTCATATATTCGTTCTGCCTTGCCATGGTACAGACATTGTGGGGCCCAGTAGTTTGCTTCAGCAAATCATTTGAGGCAACGCTTAAGCCAACAGAAAATGACGATGAAGGTATGGACTTCAAAATCAACCGTATTTGGAATTCCAGAACGGAAGTCACTACAGCCGTAGATTGGTCACACATTCGGAAGAAATACAATTTATTAAAAGTTCTTAGCGAACTAATAAACCAACCGTTTGGGTCAAACATGTCATTTTTTATTTTGGAGGGCATTCTATATTATTCCACCAAGGTTGTTGAAGTATTTGAGGGATCCACGCCTCACTGGGGGGCAATGATCTTCGTCGCAATATATTTTAGGATTGGCTGTGAAATACTTTTATATTGCACAGACATCATTAAAAAGGTATGTATTTGATATTTGCGAGAGGGAATAACTCTCCGATGTGGCGTTTAATTGGTGTTACTTAAGTTTACTCCAATTTAAAATGTATCAATATTTGTTTGGAATAGATGGGTAATTTCAAGCAATGGATATCGATTGAAGAGAACAGGCTCATGATATCAACGGACGTCATGTTTATCATAATCAATGAATTGGATGCAAATACGGTTTCAATCAAAGCACAGGACACCTTTCCAATCACTCCCTCGATGATTCTTAGCGTATGTTACAATGCTTTCATTCATATTGAAGTAATATTTTTGTGTGTTTGATATTACCTCATATTTCACAAAAAAAATGCTCTTTGAACTGTATTACAGATACTTGGAACAATGGCAACTTACGTGATTATTTGTGTGCAAAGCAGTTGAATTCACAGCCATAGCTTGGTGTACATGATAAATGTGTGAAAACTACGGTAATTAGTTTATTATATGTAACAGCTAATCAAACGTTTACACAAATACATATTATTCTGCTAAATCCAAAAGAAATTATGCATATTTTTCGCTCGCACAATTCAATGGTGGAATTTTCCCCAAGTACCAATAAATCAAGAGCTCCAGCAACACCACCAAAATCGTCCCTGAAACCCCAATCATCCAATAAACCATAATTCCGAATTGTACGCTTGCCGAAATCATGGAGAACTTTTCACGTAATTGGTTAACCCAACCCTGACTGCCATCACGACAATACACAAATTTCCTCAGCATGGTACTATGCTTCGACTGAAATTGGCTCGCATTACCTCGGCGTGTGTAATTATTTCCATGGCCAACATCCAAATGCAACCTACCAAATATCCAGGATACGCCTACAATTTTATTTTGAATGATTGCGAAGCGACTCCACTGGTCATACAGTCCAGACTCAATGAGCTGTGCCAGGTTCCGGAGATACATATAGTATACAAACTTTTCATACAGGAGAAAGTACTCCTCATATCCCAATATCGGAAGTACGGATTGTTTCGAAATCCATGTCGAGCTATATTCCTGGAAAAATGTTTCCACCAATTCCAGAGTTTGCTCCGGATCAATTACGGAGTTTTGATTGGGCAGGTGGACATACTTCGTCTGGTTCACAAGAGCCGACCCATTTTGTATTGCACGGTATGTGAAGTCGGCGGTGAACCTTTCCGAAAACCAATGCGTAGTTTGGATTACTCTCTGGATGGAACCCATGGACCCTTTCAGGTTATCTGATCCCAGGATTCTTGGAAAGACAATGCCATGCAGACATGAGAAAATCGTGTAATTCTTCAACGAGCAGGACCCTGTTGTACCTGTCATGATGACAGTATTCAGTAACGACTCTAAGCTGGTTGGGACCTCTGGCTCGATCTGATGAGTGAGTGATGAGAACATTTGACTCTGGTATAACTGCGAAATCAGGAAAACCACAAGAGCCCGCAGGTACCAGCTCCCAATAAGCGTTAACTGGTCGGTTTTAGCGACTGTTGTCGTTCCCGGTTGGTTCAGTAATAGGAAGATTAACGAAGCCCATACTTCTCTGTAAAGCTTAAATAAATCTGACAAAGTTAAAGTTAAGTTATTATTATCTTCCGAGTTCAAATATATTTTTACTGTGAAAATCCCGGCAACCGACAAACTCCCGAGTAGAATAAATATCCAGATTCTCAATCCGAATGGTTTAAGGATCCCGTCCACTCGTGTCTCGGTCTTCCATTGGGTTGTTTCACTTACCAGAGTGACCATGGCGTATTTGTAGACTTTCCTCCCGAAATGTAGCCAACCCCAATGGCCAACTGCTGATTGTTTCGTATTAGCGGAATTGAAAATCATTTTTAGTAATATCCAGGAATGACATGGCGTTCCTAGTGGGGGTTTGCCTACCGTAAAATTAAGCTGCTGGGCTATGGTTAGTACACTACAGAGGACGTCGTCGATTGCGACCGTATATTTTCATGGTAGCATGTTTGAGCTATCAGTTTTTCGTCGATAACTCGCTTAAATGACATCCAATCTAAAATCTGAGACCAGACTCGGACTCGTAATTTTATTGCGGTCATTTTGATATGTTGGTTGTATTTTTTCATAGTAGTATGTTTGAGCTATCAGTTTTTCGTAGACAACTCGCCTAAATGACCTGCAAGTCCCGCATTGTGAAAAAGAAAACTCGGGCATTAAGCAAGTACAATCAGTTTTGCTCATCCCTATTAGCGGTTGTAGTTAGTCAATGAAGAGCAAAATTTTGCTGTATTTGGATTTTTTTTGAAAAGCGTGTACGAGTACCCCATCAATTGTTTACATAAGTAACATACCAATTCAATATACCAAGACGT
>JAQIXQ010002490.1:0-10471 GCA_034700485.1 Pseudosinella alba | reverse complement strand
ACTGCTTGGGAGACCCTGACGAAGTCCCTCTTCCTGTACTTGGAATTGGTCTGGTGTCACCTGCTCCTTACTCCCGGAAGTTGCTGATGATGATGGAACTCCTCCAGCTGCTTCTCGAACATTTTCCATTTGGATATCAACATCAACGCCCTCCACCTCACCGTTACTATTAGGCTTCGACTTCCCGAGCTCCGCTTCCAACCGGATCCTCCTCCCCCGTTCCTTCTTCAACTCCCCCAACTTGCCTTCGTAAAACTGGAACTGCTTCTCCAACTCCGCCAGGATCCCTGGACGCCCTTCGATAAGCCAGCTCGAGAAATAGGTGAAGCCCTTCATTTTTGTGTGGTTTTGTTGAACCTTCCAATTCTATCTTCTGGACACCGAAAAGAACCAAAGTAAACTCACACACAACATACACTGATTGATCCCAAGCTAAAATTAGAAGCCTTTCTAAACCAGCGCAGTGGAACTACTAAAAAAATAATTAAATTAAATAGCTATTGTATATTTTTTTACAATAACTCTGCACAAGTTCAATCAAGCAAAATATCAGCTGTGCAGCACGTGGACACGTTTTCATTCTCCATTCTTGAGTCTCGCCTATTAGCTTTGTTCATGATGATGTTGAATGTTGGTTTGGCTTGTGTTGCATGTTCATATGAGCTGCTGAGCATGAGCCATGAGCAAAAATATCCATAATCCATGATTTTCTTTCAGTTTTGATGTTTACGATTTCTCAAGTTTATTAAATGAGATCATACTTTACTTTAACTTTATAATAACATTATAATCTTCAATCAAATTAACAGTCAGAATTATAAATATAAATCATAAATCATAATGAAATAATTTAGTGATACTGCAACGAGAATTAGAGAGAAGTAGATACTTGACTTATGTCATGTCATAATTTCATAATTTGTTTTACACTAAATAATTTCTCCACATAATTACCACAACACAGCGGAGTTGCATTAGGAGACTATAATTAAAAGAAACAATTAGGTAATTTTGTTTTGCTGAATTCATATAAGTAACGCTGAAAAAATAAAATGGAAACTTAACCTGAGCCTATACCTATTCCTGACTATAACTATGACAAGAGTACGATAATTAGTCAAGGAGGGTATAAATGAAACGACATTGACATTACATATGAACAAATATAAGTGTGGTCATTTTATAACTATAAGCAAAGCAAGAGATAAATTGGGAAAAATGACATTAAAAAATATTTCCGTTCCCCTAAAGCTATTTTCGTTCCTTTTGCTCTCGCAAATACCTTACAAAATGGAACAGCCTTCCACCGAAATAATGCCCAAATTCTTCTTCATAACCACGGAGCGGGTCCGGAAGCGTCCTAGTTAACTCCAGAATCGGGGAGACGGTTTCCTGCACATGAGAAAAAGGGAAAAAAATAGTTACTAAAATTGGTTGACTCCAACTATTGTACAAGCTTATCAATCAAACCAATCCACAAATATAGAAGCTTATCAATATCTCCCACTTTAAACTTACCAAAATCAAAGTTTTGATTTTCTGAATGGCCACTTTGTCGAATTCCGGAAACTCTGATTGATCCCTTTCCCCCATCGCCAATCGTAGCCTCTCTCCGATCCCACGCATGTTTGATAAGATCAAAGTTTGGACATATTTCTTGCCCATTTCCTTCACAGTGAATATGACAGTGTAGAGGGTCATCAGGGGCAGGCTACGGCCATGGTAGAAGGTCAAGACTTGGGAGAGTCTGAAACTGAAGAGATGCGCTATTGATTCCCGAACCGTTCCCCACATTCTGGTCAACTTCCCAAGCAACGATGAAGTGAGATGAAGTAGTTCCCAATCCCTCTTGGAAGTTGGCTTCAGTTGGAGCCTTTTGACAATGGCTGGGAATAACTCGTCAATGGTCTCCCTCATGTGGTCAGCCTAGAAATAAAAGAAAAATTAGATTTGAGGAGAATGGCTCTGGAACAGCTAAATTGTAGATTATAGTTAAACTTAAATTAAGTTATTTATAAAATTACTAACATTATCGTCGTAATCCATTGTTGGATTGTCGAGGAGACTTTCCAACAATCCGAAACAATGCAAGGATTGACCATAGTTCCCATCGTTTCCATGGGCGGCTGCGATCCCACAAATGAAGCGGACCAGCTCCTGTTGTCTTCCAAACGGGATGGGGACCTCTGCGACAAGTTTTATGGAGCGCTGAAGAGGAAAGAGACAAGGAGCACAAAATTAAAATGAGTTTCTTCATAGTTAAGTATATATCAAATCATAATTATTATAATTATCTTTTCGTAGTTCGTAGTTAAAATAAATTGGTACAGCTTACGCTTCGCATGGCTGCCCCACAATTAGGTTGAGAGCTATCCGTAATCAGAGTCCAAAGTTGGTCCAGCTTCTTGGAGTAAGGCTCATAGAGGGGGAGGGGTGCCTCCAAACAGTTTCGAATGCTGCGGGGTCCAATAAGTCTAGGTCTCTTAGGTTTAGCAGGAGGCGTTGCCACCGCCGAAGTCGAGATTCTCTTCCCAGTGGAGCCATTGGAATGACTGGTTACAAGCTTTGGTGCAGTGTCCTCCCCCACCCCGGGATCGATTGCTTCCTGTCCAAGGGCCCTTCCAGCTGTAGATGGTCCTCCTCCTTCAGCACCAGCTTCCGGAACGGTTTTCCTTTGGGCGGTGCCACCAACATCGACATCACTGCCATGGCGACCTTCGTGGTAAGCTCCATCACCAACAACTTGATGATAATTATTGTTCCCGCCGGTCGTCAACTTCCGGAGCTCAGTTTCCAGTTGGATCCTTCCCCTTCTTTCCAACTGCAACTGGTCAGAATACGCACGGAACTCCTGTTCCAACTCCCGCAGGATCCCATCCCTCCTCTCGATAAGCCACTTTTCAAAATAGTTAAAGCCCTTCATCTTTTTTCTCACTGTAGACTACTGACTGTCAACTGTCGTTAGTTAATTTCTAACTTTTAATTTAATGTTGATTTAAAAGAATTAGGACTGTCTTCTACACTTTCTAGATAGGGACAGCTGACAATTGACTAAAGTAATTAAAATCACTAAACAAAAAAGTAAATGGTGTTGAGGACTGGTTGACTAAAAGTGTACTAATCTAAACTATAAACGGTCCAAATATTTAAAAACTGACAATTAATTAATAAAAAAACTACACTTTTCTACTGTTTACTATTGCCTTGCCCACCACCACCTATGCCTATGTAAAAAAGCTGTTAAATGTTACGGCAAACAACGAAGGCAAAAAACGTGCTACTCAACTCTTTGCGCCGATGTAGAAGTTCTACTTCAACGTAAGTATGTACAGAAGCACGACTTGTGTGATTTGATTATTATGAAAAAACTCTTACCTAAAATATTAATACTAAAGTACTTAATTCATTGGCATTTACGTAACTGCGGTATAATGCTGGATTTGTAGATACGTGACAGTTAGTGAGTTTGGTCAGTAACTAAATCGGTTAAAAGTATTAAATGACATAATATGACTTACATGAAAAGTAGATACAATCATTATCATAATCATATCCCCTGACCTGGGTCAACGTGGCTTATTCAGCATTTCGCTAAAATCCTCCCGTTTGTTGAGAACCTTAACATCCGGTTCCAAGTTCCTTTTTCGGGTAGATAAGTTCCAAAACGACAGAAGAGCTCAAATGAAATGAGTTTTAGTTAATTGGATCGTTTAAAATTATAATTCATAATAAACTTACGACAAGGTACTGGATGACATTGATGGTTCTCCGATCAGTCGTAACTCTCTGCGTAATTAATATAATAATTGGATTGCGTTTGTGAATTTTACTCGAGAAGAAAACAATTCTATACTTGGTTATCTAATTTGACTTTAGGCATATTATGCGTTTGTCTTATCAGATTTATGTAGAGAAGTTACACTTTTCATTCCCTGTATGGAAAATCGGGGCAACGTGAGAACTCATTCATATCCAATCCATATCCTTCGTAACCATTTTTTAGATTGTAAAGTCATGTTTATTAATTCATAAATTATATTAATTTATAAATTCCTTGTCCCCAAATTTATTGTTAGTCATGTCATAATCATAATTCATATAAAAAATATTTGACGATGATAAAACCCAATTTTAATTAAACATAAAAAAGATATATTATAATGAAAGCATTAAGTAGGAGGGATGACTGACGATTGATCATGAATTGATGACTGATTTGATTGATTTACCTATGGGCTATATATTATATGTTTTTTTAGGAGATTGGAGAGCAACTATTTTTTTAAAAAATAAAATAAAATTACAAATGAATTTTAATAGCTGGAGTAATTAGGTCGGTAAAAATCAAACGCCAAAAAAATCGGGTTTGCTTATGCCTCCCCCCTCAACTCATTCACCCTGTGGAATAGTCTCCAGCCAAAACACTCCCCAAATTCCTTTTCAAAACCAAGTAGGGGATCTGGAAGCATCCTCCTGAACACCAGAATGGGGGCGGCCCTGTCCTGCAAACAACAATCACAAAGATGCTCACTGGTCACTCCACTCAGTCCCTCATTGTGTGAAACACTAAAATCAATTAGTCATATTTATTCAATTTACCACAATTTTAGCTCCAATCCTCTGGATGGCAACCTCCTCCAACTTGGGAACCTTTGACCAAACTATAGACTGCTCCGCTAACTGAAATCTCTTCCCCAGGTGAGCCAAGTTTGGCAAGACCAAAGTTAAGGTCTCCCAATCCCCCAATTCCAGCGCAGTAGATATTGTATGGTGGAGGGTCATCAGGGGAAGGTCCCGGCCATGGGCAATCTCCAATACGAAGATTTCAGTCAATCTTAGGGAGTGACGCAACGTCTTCCACCTTTTGGCCATCTTCCCTAGCAATGATGCACCGGAATCAAATAATTCCCACAAGGTCATGCAAGTTGGTTGTCCTTCAAGCCTTGAAGAAACAGCAGCGAATAATCCTTCAATTGTCTCCTTGATGAGAGCATGCTGAAATTAATTTTTAAAAATGTCTTAAAGTTAGTTAAAGTACTTGAACATTTAAGACTCTATAGAAATGGAGTAAATGGCCTTGAAAAATTTGAATGGAATTTTTTTTTTAAATACTGACATGTTCTTCGAAACGCATCGATCGATTGCTGAGGAGACTTTCCAACAATCGGAGACAATGTAAGGATCGGCTACAGTTCCAGAACATCCAGTCTTGTCCCTGGGGCGATATGTTACCGCAAATGTAGCCGAGAAGGTCTTGTTGACTGGTGTAAGGAATGTTGACCTTGGCGACATTCTCAATTGAGCACTGCACAAGAAACAAATCGTTAATGGTTCATGGCTTTCATTTTCATTGTAGAATTATTATAAACTGAAAATAACTGTCTTTAGCTTACCATACGAGTTTCCGGTTCGAAATCGGGAAGGCAACTTTCCACAAGGAGAGTCCAAAGTTGTTCCATCTTCTTGGAATGAGTCAATGAGGGTGGCGCCAAACCGTTTCCAAAGAGGTCATTGACGTGGTTGGATGCAGGCGCTGAAGTCCGACCCATTCCCGGAGTGACGACTTCCTCTTTAAGGGAAGTTCTGGTTGGTCGATTGGAACCGCAATGAGATGATTTCATGCGCCTGGGGCAAGATGACGATGGATGTCCTCCAGCATCCTCCCGAACATTTTCCGTTTGGATATCACGCTTCGACTTCCCGAGCTCCGTTTCCAACCTGATCCTCTTCCCCCTCTCCACCTCCAATTCCCTCAAGGCCCTTTCATAAAACTGGAACTGCTCCCGCAACTTCCCCAGAGTCCCTGGATAAACTTCGATAAGCCTATTTTCAAAATAGGCAAAACTATTCATTTTGATTAATCCCGATCTCGAACCTTTCTGAATTCCAATACAATACCTTTACAAAAATCAAGTCACACTTAATTTTTTAACTAATTCTCAACTTAGCTAATTCGTTTAAAATTATAATCGCTTCTGAATCTCTGAGCTCGTCCTAATTACAAATTAATATTTAGGAACATTACCAACGAATGACTTATGTACCAATTCTGTACTCGCGTTCGCGTAACTCGAGTTGATCACAGTCAATCATCTTCTCAACCATGATTGATCAGCTGTTCAGCGATACTTCCCATTTCATTTGGCGTGGGCGGGGCCGTTCATATACAATGTAAGGATGAAAAGTTGAAGATGAGCAGTGGTTAAAAGTTAAAGTTAAATGTCAAACGGGGACGAAAACCTGATTAAATTATGCGACGTCTCATAATTCCCCACCCGTGTGTAACCTAAACAAAATGTATCATGCCAAACCTATGATTGTAGATTGGATTGCGAGTTCACAATTTGTGACATATAATATGGGAAAACCACTGGCTCTGTGGAATTTGAATAGGTCAGTTTATGAAACTGAAATCGGTTAAGTTAATTAAAACTAATAAAACGTACAATAATTATATCACGATATCATATCATAGGGAATGAACAGGTATATCATTTTCACTAGTTCATAAAATTAAAATAAGGCGTTTGAAAGGACTTCTCAGTCCACAAGTGACTCCATGTAAAATTAATCTTTAGCTTTAATTTAATAATAGTTAAAAAT
Organism: Pseudosinella alba; assembly: GCA_034700485.1. Taxonomy (NCBI): domain Eukaryota; kingdom Metazoa; phylum Arthropoda; class Collembola; order Entomobryomorpha; family Entomobryidae; genus Pseudosinella; species Pseudosinella alba. The sequence goes on along the minus strand of JAQIXQ010002490.1, from coordinate 3,868 downwards.
TCACAGTACAATAAGTATACTAATATCCCTCCATCCAAAGAATAAGGAAACCGTACATAAATGTTGGACTAATCTGTTCATCCCAAGCAGTGTTTTTCTTATCTAGTATTAGTAATAGTAATATTTTATGTAGGCACTTATACATTTAACACTTAACTATGAATAAAATATTAAGATGAGTCAACGCACGCGCCGCAATGATGTAAATGATCTTAAAACTGGAAAGTGATTGCAGACGACATTGGCAAATTGACAGCTCCTGCTCCCTTCTGCAACCGCAACTCCTGCACACGATCGAGCAGCCTTTTCCCAAAGTACTTCCCAAAGTCCTTCTCATACCCCGGTAAGGTCTCTGGTTGTTTCCCCTCCTCCGACACCAGAATCGATGCTGTGATTTCCTACAGGATAGAATCCCCCCAAAAAAATGTTACTTAATCAACGTGACAATTCGAGCTCTTATACCGAATCAAAAATATAACCTCGTAATATAATATTTAACTGACCACAATTATATCTTGAATCTTTCCAATCGTCACTCTGTCCACTTCCGGATACTTAGAACTATTTGCGGACTCCCATGCCAATCGGAGCCTCTCTCCAATCCGGCGGATATTCGGTCGGACCAAAGTTGCGATGGCTTCGTTCCCCATTTGCTTCAGAGTTTGGATTGTATTGTAGAGGGCCATCAGGGTCAGGCCCTTGCCATTGGAGAACTCCAAGACTTGGGAAAGCCTGAGGCTGAAGAGCTGCATGATCGAGGCCTTAGCCCCTCCCCACATTTGTGCCATCTTCCCCAGCAAGGTTGCCCCGAAATCAAGCACTTCCCAATCCTCCATGGAAGTCGGCCGACATTCAATATATAGACCAAAAATTGTGTTGGTCATATAAGTAGTCTAAAATTGGAGAAAGGTTAAATGGGTTAGACAATAGTTAGTTAAGGGCAACTTGATCATCTTCAATATTTTTGTTAAACAAAAACTGACATGCTCCTCCAACTTCATTGTTGGATTGTTGAGGAGACTTTCCAACAACTTCAAAGCGTGGAGCAATTGGCTAGAGATCCAGCTATTTTGTTGACCCTTCCTGACCATGTTGCAGACGAGTTGGAGGAGACCCGCTTGGTGTGATAAAGGGACTGGTTCACTGGTCAGGAGTTCCAAGGAGCGCTGGAAGTAAACACAATTGTTTCACATTTTATTTCTAATACTTCTTTCGGGGCACTTTGGAATGCGACAGGGTTAAAATGAACAGGCTTGACTTACTTTTCGAACTCCGGCATCACAATTACGAACACAGCTTTCCACAATCGGAGTCCAAAGCTTCCGCCGATCCTCCACTCCACTGGAACGGGAGGGACGAGTTGGGTGGTCTGCCGCCACCGCTGCAGGAATTACGTCAATTTCAATGATGTCCGGGGACTCGTCCTCGTCGTCGCTCGTGTCAGGGATCTTCAAGCTCTTTTTGGAATCTGCCCCGTCACTTGTTCCGGGCTCCAACAACTTCCTTTTGGCGCTAGCAAAATAGTTCCACCGAGGAGAGTGAAAGTCATTATTTAATTATCGGAAACTTTAACTATAACTTAAGTCATCTGTTAATTGTAAATTAATGGCATTAAATGCCAACATATACCAGACTTACATAAGAAGGTTCTGACGATGGCCCCGATCACTGCTTTTCACTAATTTGGTGGCCGATGACGATGGCCCTGGCTTTCCAGCATTTCCGGTTTGGAGGTCAACTTCAGCATCATCCTCGGAACCTTGACCTTTGCCCTCTTCGTTTTCCGTACCGCCGCCTTTATTCGCACTCCCCGCAGCTGATTTACCACTCCCATCATCATTATTACCATTTGACCTCCACTTCCTCAGCTCCAATTCCAGCAGGGCCACCCTCCTCCTTGCCACCTCCAACTGCTTATCATATGAGCGGAACTCCACCTCCAACTCCTTCAGGACCCCTTGACGCCCTTCGATAAGCCAGCCGGAAAAATAAGCAAAACCCTTCATCCTAAATCCCCTGATCCTTAACTTTGACCTGGACCTTATGGAACTGAATTCTAAAGCTTTAGTTAGCAAAAAGTCACTAATCTAAATTAAAAAACTTAATTATTCCAAATTCCAAGAATCTCTTCACAGTTGTATACAATACAGCAACCGACAAGACTGACTGCCTTTTAGCAGAATTTCTGATTCCCTCCCAATCTGGCGTGTGTATAACAGTGCCCCATCACTCACTCACTGAAGCAATTATAATTAGCTTTTATAAACTAAATTAATCTAGAACGAAGTATAGTTACGATTAGAATCTAATCGTAACTATACTTCGTTCATTCAAATTACATGAGCCATTTTTCAGACGAAGGATAGATGTATCATTCATTTTTCATTCATTAAGAAAAGCAACAATGCACCGGACATAATCCCCAATTAACATTAGAATTAATAAAATGTCAAAATCTAGTTTATGATATGCTACCTCCAGCGTTTTTGTTAATCCGAAGCGCATATATATGACAATTATTAATTAATGCAGCCAAAAAAATAAAAAGCTAATGTCCAGTAGTTAGTTAAATCTCATCCACATTTCCCATCGTCCCCACAAAAACTGTCCCTATCATCTCCATTCTCAGTCAAGTTAATATTAACTGCAGCTACTACGAGTTTCAATTTAAGTATTAATTACAATTTGCATAATAAGAATATGTACTTTATTTCTCACAATCCTTCAAATCATCACTGAATCGCCAACTAGTATCACTACTAGTTATGTTAATTGTATCTACATTGTCAACTACTACTATTAAATTAAATGTACTTATAACTTAAATAAGGTCATATTTAAATCAAAACTCTCATCCATCCTATATCATCCCAGCAACTATACCAATTCCATGACAAGATAGACATAGAATCAACTAGCAACATTTCATAAAACAAAACAGGTAAAACTGAAAATATAGCTACATTTACATTACAAGATTACATTACAACACATCCCAGCAAGGAGTCCCTGAATATGAATAGGGAAATAAGTCTTCGGTAGTTAATTATCCTTCTTGATTTTTTATCCGGAGCAACTGGACACGGTGGTGGAGCTTGCCGGCAAAATAGTTCCCAAACTCTGCTTCGTATCCAGTTACTGGATCTGGAAGGGCCCAGGAAGATGCCAGGATGGGGGAAGCAATCCTCTGCAAAAAAAAAAGTAATAAGAATGCAAAAGTTGATTAGGCAATGAAAGCGATAAGAACTTAACCAGACATGTCATGCTTAACATTCACATGTACAAATAACTTCCAACTTACCACAATCAATCCCTGAATTTTAATAATACAGACTCTGTCAATTTCCGAAAACTCTGAAGTATTTATGGACACCTCCGCCAAAAAGAGCCTCTCCCCAATTTTGCGAATATTTGGCAAGACCAGACTTCGAACGTATTCGGCCCCCATTTCCTTCACGGTAACAATTGAGTTGTAGAGGGCTAGTAGAGGAAGGCCCCGCACACCTCCAATATCCAGAACCCGACCTAGTCTCAGTCCTAAAAGATGCGACAAGTTCTCCCGAACGGATCTCGAACTTTTTCCCAACTTCCCAAGCAACGATGCGACCAGATCCAGCAAGTCCCACCATTCTGGGGAGCTTGGTCTGCAGTTCACATACAAGTCAAAAATGATAACGTGAATGTCAGTAGCCTAAAATAAAATACAAAGTTAAATATTACATGGACAGAATGACAATTTAACGGTGATTTAATCGATGTATCCATTTTAATTATTTTTAAAACTGACGTGCTTATCCACATCCATTGTTGGATTGAAGAGGAGACTTTCCAACAATCGCATGGAGTGGGACAACTGAGGACAGTTCCG
>JAQIXQ010002489.1:0-10471 GCA_034700485.1 Pseudosinella alba | reverse complement strand
TAGGGATTTTAATACATTACAGGATAGGATGCCATTTTCGATACTTCGTCGAAATGATTATATACTGTGTAGTTAATAATTGCAAAGGAAAATTCGAAGTAAATTTTGTAGACGAATTCAATTTCATGTTTGTAATTTGAAACATGCCATTAATCAGGAAATTGTTGCATAACTCATTGCTTCTGTTGCTTTCATTTATTCCATCGTCATTGGGTTTACACTTTCCAGACTTACTGCATCTATTTCAGACTTGCTCTTTCACATATTTTCACTACAACATTCCGCCTGACTTGGACGAACTTGTCCCAGAGAGCAAAGCGCCATTAAAAGAAATCAAGCATGTAGACGAAAGAAATGAGGTGATTGGAAATCTATTATATTTCTTTGAATCGGACACGATTTCATTCAAAACATCTATGGAAAATGAGAGACTCAACATCAGTAAAACGATCAGATCAGCATTAGCAGGCCAGAAGAAATTTTCTCCATGCGCCGTCCACCTTGTCCAACATTCCAGTTTCAGAACATTTGCAAGCGAAGCTCTACTCACTGAAAATGCTTTCCTGCCTGACTTTATCTGGATTCTCTACAATCTCAAAATGAAGATTTCTTCAAATGTGGGACTCATGATCGCACTTCCCATCTCCAACGTGATTTATGTATGCGTGGCTGATTTCATGGAAGCGTATTTCCCAGTCCTAACTGAAAAGGGAGTCCTTCCCATCCCTTTGGAAATGAATAATATGGAAGGATTCGGAGTGAAGGAAGTCCGAACAGCTTGGAATAACCTATACAGGAATATGCTCGCCACATATATACATACCAACCATCCAGATTTCCAGGAAAAGATCTTTAACCTCTACAATGTCAAGTTGAAGTATATTTGCAGATTATATATGCCAGGGGTCGTAATCAACGACGTCCTCTGTAGTGTACTAACCATAGCCCAGCATCTTAATTTGACGGTAGGGAAACCCCCACCAGGAACACCATGTCACTCCTGGATATTGCTAAAAATGATTGGCAATGCCGACAATAGGAAACGATCAGGAGTTGGCCATTGGGGTTGGCTTCATTTCGGGAGAAGAGCTTACAAATACGCGATGGTCACTCTGGTGAGGGATACGACTCATTTGAAGACCGAGACTCGAGTGGAAGGGATACTGAAACCTTTCGGATTGACCATATGGCTATTTATCCTACTTGGAAGTGTGTCTGTTGCCGGGATTTTCACTTTAAAAAAGTATCTTGACTCGGAAGATGAAAATAATTTAACTCTGTCGGATTTTTTAAAGCTTTACATGGGAGTCTTGCATTCATTGATCTTTCTGTTACTGAACCAACCTGGATCGGCAAGCGTCGTTAGGATCAACCAGGTAACCCTTATTGGGATGTGGTGCTTGTGGGCCCTCGTGGTATTCCTAATGTCCCAGTTATATCAGAGTCAGATGTTTTCATCGTTGACTATTCAGATCGAGCCGGAGGTTCCTACCAACTTGGAGTCGTTGCTGAATACTGGCATGATGACGGGCACAACAGGATCCTGCTCGTTGAAGAATTACACGATTGGCTCATGTCTGCATGGCATTGTCCTTCCAAGAATCTTGGAATCCAGGAGCCTGAAAGGGTCCACGGTTACCATCAAGAGAGTAATCCAAGCCACGCATTGGTTTTCGGAAAGGTTCACCGCCGACTTCACATACCGTGCAATACAAAATGGGACGGCTCGGGTGAATCAGACGAGGGAAGTCCACCTGCCCAATCAATATTCCTTAATTGATGTGGAACAAACTTTGGACTTGGTGGAAGCATTTTTCCAGGAATATAGCTCCACATGGATTTCCAAGCAGGTCATACTTCCTATATTGGGATATGAGGAATACTTTCTCCTGTATGAGAATTTTGCATACTCCATGTATGTAAGGAACTTGGCACAGCTCATTGAGTCTGGACTGTATGACAGGTGGAGTCGCTTCGCAATCATTCAGAATAAAATTTTTGGGGTGTCCTGGATATTTAGTAGGTTACATTTGGATGTTGATGATGGAAATAATTACACCCGCCATGGTAATGCAAGTCAATTTAAATCCAAGCATAGTACCTTGCTGAGGAAATATGTGTATTGTCGTGATGGGTGTCAGGGTTGGGTTGACCAATTACGTGAAAAGTTCTCCATGATTTCAGCAAGCGTTCAATTTGGAATTATGGTTTATTGGGGGATTGGGGTTTCAGGGACGGTTTTTGTTGTGCTGTTGGAGCTCATGGTTTATTGGTACTTGGGCTAAATTGCAATATTTCATTCTGGTCATTCGGGGTATTTGAAAACGGAAATATTCTTACAATGACCAGAATACATTATATATTTTTGGCAAGCATGAAAGCCCTTCATTGAAGGGGAAAATACTACTTTATGTAAATTCAAAACAAACCGATTGAAATATAAGATATATTATTAGTTGACCTCCTGCTTATGGAGTTTATATTTAATTAAAATTGCAACAAAGAAGAACCAATTTTAGCTTCGATTCGTGGCGACGCCACTGGTCCTGAGCATATCAAAGAAGTACGTAATACCTTAGAAACCTATTCCCCACGCCACCACATGATATGATATAGCGATATACAATATTATTAACTATGATAAAAAGCAATTGGTATAAACGGGTGCAATAATAGATGCTGCTATGCCTGGAAATTTGCAAAAATCACAATTAGACCATCCTGTTCTAGCTATGTTTGTATCAATTAGTTGTGAGCACAATTAAATCTAGATATTAAGGAAAAGTTTCTCAAACTACGAATTACAGTATTAGAATTTGTAGATGATAATTTGAGTACGTGACAACATCTATTCCTATTTCTAGTATTAATCAATCCAATCCTGTTCCTTTTATTGTCAACCTTTCTCCTTTCTTTTATAATTTTATCACTTTAATACCAACAAAGGCCAGCAAATCTTATCGCAGTGATTAACGGCCGCTCCGATAGTTAAAGATTAGGGCATCATCCATCTCCAACTATTATAAATTAAACCCAATAAGTCCAACAATCATTACTCAGTCAGTGAAAAAAGCAATCTGGGCCTTTACAAGTTTCCATTTTAAGCCGGACAAACACATTATCTATTAGACATTTACTTGTTATTGCAAAAATCACCCATTTGATCTGATAATACGTCTTATTATAAATTCTTTTATGGCAGATTCTATACAATTGGATACGCGTTGTTGGAATATTCAAGGTACTAAATTAAAACAAGCATAACTTGGCAGCTACCAACAGTTTGTGTAATTCAGAACTTATGATTTTATAGACACTACCCGAACAACATTAAGAGTAATAATTGTAAAATATAGCAGTTGCAAAATACAAGTTGTCCAGGCATCTTTTTTAATCTAGTGACTCCGAATAACGCCAATAAACGGATAACTCGTATTCCATCAAATGAAATCTTAAAATGAAGACTTTCCAAGATTTTTCGAACGTCTCAGCTCTAAACTTAACAAACTATTTCAGAATTTACTTAGACTTTGCCTACTTCTTAGGTTGTTGCCCATTTCGTCTGAAGTTGGTTAATGGCAGGGAGACAAAATCCACAACCACACCCCCTTGCTACTACACATCCGTTAGCTGGATTCCCCAGAAAATATTATGCTTCTTCCTCAGCACCCAGCAGCTCCTGTGGATGATCAACGAGGTCCGCCAATCCATTCCAAGCAACAATAAGAATCCATCTATGTACTTTGACATGGCTCAATCCATGGCCAGTACCGGACTAAAGTTGTCAGTACTGCACACCTTCTGGTTTTACCAGAGGGAATATTTGCAAATTGTCAATTTTATATTGGGACGGGAAAACGCTGTTCCATTTTCCATACCGGAAAAGTTGAAATGGACACCTTGGCGAGCTCCCGATGGCAATACGATATCAATTTATGCAATGGGGATGGTGTACACTGGACTTGGTTTGATTGCATTTGTTATCGGATCATACATTTATGTTACGCCTTCATCTACCCGGGCTATCCAAAAATGGAGCCCTACATGGTGGTGGAGTTCAATGGTGGAGGCTGGCTGTCTACGCTATTTCATTAGTGACGGCACAACTGGCACCGGATACACCGGATTGGATTTGGTGATGGGAGCTATGGCCGCAGCTGGATACTTCCAGAGGTATAACAGAGAAAGGAAATTAAAATTCTAAAGCTTGCATACAGTTATGAAAACAGGTTAGGGAAGGGCAAACAAGTACAGTCGAATTCTTTGGGCATATCAGTAAAATATTGCTGCAAATTTTTCAGTGGGTGGGGGGAGAACGGTTTCCGAACGGAATAATGCTCGAGATGTGTTGCATTCGATTACAATGCAACTCATGTTCGGGTCTGTAGCATGAAAAATAATAATAACTTCCTAATTTACGAATTGTTTTTTAGGAGAGTGATGGCCTTATCCCCTGAATTCTTGCTAATGGTTACAGTCCTAACGTTACGATCTACGGTCAAATCATTCACAGCCTCTATCCGCTTGAGTTCTGGAGCGCTCCAAAATTCGGTGTCGACAATCAGCGGCTTAAATCTATTCAACAGCAATAAAACGGGCCAGAGCCTTAAGATGGAACTTCATCCACAGTGCGCTCCCATTCGGTGGCCACTTGTCAAAAAGCAGTATTGTGCGTTGAGAACTATCTCGGATATGCTAAACAGGCAATTTGGGGGAACGATCGGATATTATTTGATAGAGATGATATTGCTATATGCCGTCAATTTCAATGGATTCGTTGCCTCTAGCCTCAATGAGGGAAGGAATTATATAAATATTTTTATATTTTTCTTCTATTTTTGCCATGCCCTTGCAATTCTGCGATTTTCAGCCAATATTACGCACGAGGTAGGCTTGTGTGCAGAAAGATATATTCTTGGATACGTTGGCCTCTTTCTGCAATTTAAATCGAGATAGCGTTGACGATATTGGACTGGTTATTTATTTTAGATGAAGGCCATGAAAAGGTGGCTTGCTATAGAGGATAACGCAAAAGCCATCCCAGTCTATGAACTGTATTTGACAGTAAACGAGTTGGATTCCAACCTTGTGGCCATTAGAGGGGGTAACGTGTTTCCTATAAGCCATTCCCTGCTTGCCAATGTAAGAAAAAGCTGTTTATTTATATTAGCGATTATTATATTTAATAATTTAATTAGTTAGAACGGGTTAATATCTTGAAGTCCAATATCATTTTCTGGTACCTCTTGTCTCATATCTTTATAGATGCTCGGTGCAGCGGTCACTTACTTCATAATATGCATGCAGGTATAATTACCTGGAGCATCTTAGGATGAGAGGAGAAGGTGTGAATTATTGTGACTTGCTAAAACAACCAATCGCAAGGGCCCACTACACAGTCTACACACTACAATTAATGACCAGTGGTGTGTCCCGGCACTACAATAGCAGCACATTACACAACAACATATAATCAAAATACAGATTTTGTTCATACCTATATTATACATGGACAATTAATTAGCTAATGTAGTCCAAATCTAAACAAACATGCAAGTTACTAGTCAGTTCCATTATATCTAAATCCTTCCATTATCCCTCCATTATGTAAATACCTGTTCTCTCGATTGATTAGTTAACTAGCATTATGGTCATTTTATTAATTAGGATTCACAAAAGCCCATTATTTCCAAGGGTAGGAAATCCTTGAAATCCAATGATCCAATCCACGATATGACACATAGAATTTCATGAAGGGTAGAGAGAAGTAGCTGCAAACCATAATGTTCATTCAGTCATCATATTGTGTTCGACCTGCTTTGGACACAAATGATTACGTAAGTTGCCATTGTCCCAAGTATCTAATATATTCAAATAAAAGGAAACAGCTAGGATTTTTAAAACAAGTTTATCCACTCCCAAGTCCGCAATAAAAAATGAACCTTACGCCAACTATCATTGAAGGGGTAATTGGGAAGGTGTCATGTGCCTTAATTGAGACTATGTTTGCGTCCAGTTCATTGATTGTAACAAACATTATGTCCGTTGATATCCCAAGCCTGTTATTTTCAAAGGATATCCACTTCTTGAAGATTTCCATCTGTCAGGAAAAAAATAGGTTACATAGCAAATTATTCCTTACAACTTAAAATATCACATGTGCGTGCTTGGATTTTATAAAGGATAATTACCTTTCTACAAATGATCGCGCAATATAGCATAATTTCGAATGCAATCCAAAAATATATTGCAACGAAGACCATTATTCCCCAATGAGTGGTCGATCCATCAAAAATTTCTACAATCTTGCTTCTATAATAAAATACGACATGTTTGAACCAAACGGTTCATTAATTAATTCACTAAGAATTTTCAAAGTTTGATAATGCTTCCCAATATGCTTCCACTCCAGAACTATTTTAACTTCCGTTTGATGGATCCATATGCCGTTGCTCATGACGTTGGTAACTTTGAGACCATTTTCCTCGTCGCGGACACCTTTCATTTCCAATTTTAGTGCGGTCTCAAATGTTGAGCTGAAGTTCACGACAGGGAGTCCCTGTCAGGGACCCATAGTGTTTGTGCCATGGCCAGTCAAAGGGAGTAAAAGAACATAGCCCAGAAGTATCTGAAAAAAATTGTAAACGGTTGACAATGAAGCGGTTGAAATGTGACCACACAACTCATTTCAAGGTTGCAAATTCAAAATGATTTCAAGTTACCTTTGATATGTTCCAAAGACTGTCGGCAGAACAATCCCAAAATGAAAGACAAACTTATATTGAATCGTTGGTTCATATAATTTATCAATGTAGAACACAGATTGTGCAAGGGTCATATTTACATTAAGATCAATTAACCACTTATAGCCACTTAAGCACAAAAGAACCACTGTATTAAAGTAAGCCTGCCTGAATCGTTTGAATTTGGTCATTCGGTAGTCGGACCATGATATATCATTAACCTCATCATTTATGAAGTTGACTATTGCTATAATGCTCGCTTCCTTAAACCAAAAGTAGTTCATTAAAGTGCCAATCCATAATAGCACAAGGATGCTGTGCACCATATCAAAATGCCTGTAAGTGCTATTCAACTGATTGGAAAATGAAAGCATTATAGTTCGTGCAGCCCGGAAAATACATAAAACAGAAAGAACGAAACACAGGAACTTCTGAGGAAGCCAACCTACCCCAATAAAATGTGGGGTCCTATTACTGTCTCTGTCAAATAATTTCAAACGAAAGGGACAACCACATAAGAGGAATGAAATGTCAAAGAAACATTTGAGGAATATGGTTATATTTTGTTGAGGGTTGAGATTCCCTGCGGAATTCACCAAATTATGTTTTCTTACTCTGCCCGTTACCATCTGCATTTTTGATTGTATTTGTGTATATATATGATAATCTAGCTACTGAAACCCGCGAAGTAGATTTGTGGTTGGTTTTCCCTGACTTACAGACACATGGCAGCCAAGGGAAATACTACATTAACAATTAGTAAACTCGAGACACCAACATGTAAGCCAAAGGCAAATTAGTCCAACAAAAATGTCTATTTAACATTAAGGGACACAGAGAATTGAACAACAAATACTGATAGTGCTGAACTACTGAAAACGAAGTAATGGGAACCATAATGAATAATGACCTCAACTGCGGTTATAGATTATTATAATGCTATTATTATAAGGTACTATTACGTGTGATGGTTACGTTTTTGATATACAAATGATATTTGACTCTCGTATTATATTTGGAATGTACAAATTTGCGTTCAATTGAGATACGCTTCTGCCGACAACAAAATCGATTTTTAATTATTTAAAGTGGAATTATTATATATGTACTCAATTAATAGGGACCAGTTTTACAAAATGGAGTATAGCAGGATTATTATATATTTATTATTTAATAAAATGTTATATTTGTCAATTAATGCCAGCATTAATTCAGTATTTGCTTCATTACCTCGCAAACTAGTGGCCTGAGCCAGATTAATTTAAAATGTCTTGTGCTTGATTAATTTTTCAACCTGTCCTAATCCATAGTTCCATTCTTCGAGATACATACACGTAACTAGATAGTTCACTGCAGTAAATGGCAGTAATGAACCGGCAAGTTTCACATGACTTTCCATACAGTAAATATTAAACTTGCTAAGTTTTCAACTATTACAGATAAAGTGCTAACCAATTTACTGTGTCCCTGTGTCCCGTAATGGACTTCGTAACACTCGATCGAGGTCCTCCTTACAATACGATTTAAAGCCAATAGGTGTCTAGCCAAGTTGTTTCTCTGTGCCACTGTTCACATCATGACTCCTTAACTCCTTTGATAGCATGTCAGTCGAATTTATAAAACATAATACCATTACTATTAGATCGGCACAACTGCTCAAAACGTGGTAGGCAATTTTAAACTGAGACAACTTCTTTTGACATTGAAAAATTCAAGTGGTACTAATAGTGTAACTTTTATTGTAAATAAATTACCGATAATATGATATAAAAACCCGCCTCCAATTTCATCATCCGTAGTTTATTTAATTTTATACCTATCTCCAGACATTTGATATTACCGTCTCGGCCATCCTATGCACGATAGAGATTGTCCAGGAGTATGAGGCGGGAAACGGAATATGAATACCAGCTTGCTTGGGAATGCAATAAGATAATTTATCTCAAGCACATATAAAAAGCTAATTCTAACATTAAAATAAAAACCGTTGTAGAAATGCCAATCACCCAGTAGACCATAACCCCAAAGTGAACGCTTGAGGAAATCAAAGAGAACCGCCCGCTTACTTCACCTGTCGAGCAGCCATTGTCGCAGTACATATATTTCCTCCTCATCATGCTTTACTTTTGGTTAACATGACTTCCACTAACCTCTCGATTGCCATTTTGACGACTATTCCAATACAACCTCTTAAGTATGTTTGCTATCCCAAGGATTCTATTATGATTGCTCGAAAAGTCACTCCATCGATCAAAAAGACCAGACTCAATCAATGTTGAAAAAATTCTGGCAATCATAGAATATGCATAATTATCAAAGAGGAGGAAATACTACTCATAACCCAGTATTGGAACCACGTATTTCTTGGCTACCCAAACCAAACCGAGCCTATTTCCCTAAAAATACCGCTAACTCATCTAATGTTTGTTATGTATCAATTAGGGAATATCGATTTGGGAGAGGGAGAGTGAGTAGTTCAATTTTGTTCACCCCAGCAGTTCCATTTGCAAAATCATCGGTATACACAGCAGAAAACCAATTGGTAGATTTTATGACAGATACAAGTTTATCCGTTCCCTTCCCACTCATTCCTGATTTCAGGATCCTTGGGAGTACAATCCCGTGAAGGCATGAGATAATGGTTCCATGTTTCACATAACTAGTCTCAGATGTTCCTGTCAGCATTCCAGAACCAATCAGGGTATCCAAAGTTGTGGGAACATTAGGCTCAATTTCATATGTCAGGGAAGAGAACATTTGACTTTGGTACAGTTGGGACATCAGAAATACAACCTGAGCCCATAGACACCAGGTCCACATAAGTACAAGCTTGTTGATTTTAGTAGTGACCTTGGATGACCCAGGCTGGTTGAGTAACAGGAATATCAACGAAGTCCAAACTTCCCTGTAATGTTTGAATATTTCTGACAAAATTAAGCTATCTGAATCACGGTTTGAATAACACAAAATAAAAATCGCCGCGATTGATGTACAGGATAGAAGGATCATTATCCATATGGACAACCCAAAAGGTTTCAGGATCCCGAGAGTTACTAAAACCCACCGCACCCACCGCACCCCCTCCGCGAAGCGGTGACTGGGGCTCCGTTCCGCTCCAAATGTTTCGCCCTCCGCGCAGTGGAGGGATCGGGTACTTATATACTAGCTACACTCCGCCCCGCACCCTCTCCGCTTTGCGAAAGTAGTGACTGGAGCTCCGTTCCGCTCAAAATTGTTCAACCTCCCCGCCCCCCCCTGTGCACCGGAAGAAGCGGGTACCAATTTACTACTAGCTACACTCCGCCCGCACCTCTCCGCTTCGCGGAGGGGGCGACTGGGGCTCTGCAGATATCCGGGACGTTAATCACTCCAAAGAATATTTTTAGCAAATAAGCGTTTACGATATTCATAAATTCTTTAATAACTACACCCTCGATTTTGTACATTCAATATGTAAGTTTATTACAAATTCTTTGAAACTCCGCGCTTTTCTACTCGAGTATTAATTCTATCTGTTATGAATCCAGATAAAAAAAAAATAATATTATTGTATTGTAAATTATTCCCCCTTTTTTTAATAAGTGCCTGTAATCATGTTGTGTGTGGGCTGAGGCCATCTTAAGCGCAATAAATCCAATTATTATTATTATTATGTCAATGGACGTAATAGGACTCTACACTGTAAAATTTCGACTCTGAGCAAGCGCTACTTTCCCCATTTGCCATTT
>JAQIXQ010002488.1:0-10471 GCA_034700485.1 Pseudosinella alba | reverse complement strand
CCCCAGAGCATGACTAAATAATATTCACACTTTTTATTCTACTCCTCCCTCACCCATTCATATCATTTGGGTGAGCTGAACACGTAGATCTCATATTCACCCAACCATACACGCAATCTGCAGATAAAAAATACACTAATTTATAATAATAACAATTATAAATGAAAATAATTGCAATAATAATATTTATAAAAATAAATAATAATGCAATAAAACTCGTTATCACTGATCATTGATAATTGATCAATAATGTTTTTTTCTTTCATTTCATGATTCGATATCAATTTTTATTGTTAGGGATAAATGATATCTGGACAAGATGAACATGAAAATATTGCTACTTTTAATTTCTAATTAGTCGCTCACGATATTATGGTGATGGAGAACTAATTCTGGAATCGCACACAACTTACGCTGGCTTCTGCTGTAAAATAGTTACATTGTTTAAATGATATATTAGCTCAAAATTGGTATAAATATCGCCTGCGAAATATTGACAGATATCATAAAGCTTCTTCCAATCCGTAGCAAAACTCCAAACCAAGTAACTTTGAGTAAAGTGGTTCAGCGCTGTTTCCAGGGGAGTGTTTTGGAGAGCTAAAAATATTTCAACTTCAGCCGAAAGGTAAGTTCGAATTTAAATAACGGTATAAATTTAAGGGCTTCAATTATTATAAAAGTCAAATCCCCCTCGGATTTGACTCAACTCTACCATCCTAAACATGTCTTCAATGCTCTTTAATTTAGATGAAGTCGCATTCCATTGGAATGGCAACTTTAATTGCCACGGTCGTTATCCTGATTGTAACAGTCAGCGTCTGGAGTATACCTGCAGATGAAGCTTTGGAAGGGAATTTAAGAGCGGACATTTTCAACCCTGTTGAAGGACTCCGTTCCGAAATATTCCCCTTTAGGCGCGTTCGACGCCAAGCAGGAAACTGCATGCGGTCCTCTCGATTATGTGGGGATGATAATGGATTTGGATGCTATGATAGCGTTGCTAGGCGATGCTGCACCTGTCCTTAAAGTAGCTGAGAACACATCCGTCTTAGTTTGGACAAAAGTCTATAAATATATGTACATGTAAACAGTTGATCATATTGTAAAACTTTAAAATTGGTTAAACAAGAAATATTACCAATTAGTGCAGACTTGAATTAATAAATGGTTTTAAAAGTATTTGATACAAAATGCTGTGTAAATCAATATTTCCTCAATTATTATCAATTTTACTTGTGGCTTGGTTTGGGCTGCACAATAATCAATGAAAATTTCTGAATAATATTCTTTTTATGCAAATTACTTCTGAAATATGCTTATTGGGTTTCATTTGGACCATAAATCTGAATTATTATTACTTGAAATGTACTAAATTGCGGTACAAACTATTTAACCTAAAACACATGAAACGTATCGTCAGCTACTGAAACCGGGGGAAAATACGATCAATTATGCCAGTAACATTTTATACATTCGACCAACGATTACCGTATTATTAAATGGAATTTATATTTATATTTTGAATTTTGAACTGTAATTCCAAGTGATTTTATCTTTAGATTTAGGTAATGCTCTGCAATTTGCATTTATGAACGATCCCTTTAGCTACGTTACAAATTTTGAAAAAAAGCTGGCATGAGCGTGTGCTTACATTTTGTAGCCAATTGTAAAATTAAAATTACCCATGTAATATCGGTGCCATTTCATGATGCGCTCCATTTGTATCCAATTTACAATAATATCTCAGCAATCGTTTATTCATAGCCTCACATTTCCAATCGGTGCTTGACAAACCCTCTTACTCAAATGGAAAAGCTACTTACACTAATCTGTAATGTTTGTATAAAATTGCACTGTTGTAATTTCAAATAAATAAAGGGGAAATTAAATTATATGACGCTTTGTAATTTTAGCAACTGGAAGATAATGGAATTCACCAATATGGCCGAGGAGAAGTCACTAGCTCACCAACTTAGAGAGAGAAAGAACATGAGAAGGGTTAGCCTGCTCTTATTGTTGTAAAATGTTGGTGTATGTTCTTAATGCAATTTTCCTTCTTTCAATATTTCCAAAGAGATAAAACGAATCTCAACAAGCAATCATCATGCTATTGAGCGAAGTCCTCCTCATAAAATTCCACAAGCTGTTCCTCTTCTACCAAAAGTGCTTTCCCTGGTTCCCTTTAAAAATTGACAGAACAAGTCTACGGCTCCATTCCCAAAAGCTGAGCTTCCGCAAACACTTCATATACATTGTATGTTTCTGTGGGGCGCCATATGGAGCCTTATTTTGCATAATCCTAACTTTCTTCCGACTGCTGATATACTCCAAGTCACCAAAATCAACTCTGAGGTTCTCCTCCGTCTCGGAGTTTATTTTCCTCTCACTGTATTTCAATGTGGTCTTGGCAGGGATTTCTGTTAATCACGTATTTGTCTGGAAAAGGGAAATTATTTGCGAGTTAATCAATAATATTTGCAGACTTTTAGCAGATCACAGGAGAAAAGGTAAAAAAAAATTACAAAAGTGGTTTTACAAATTTTACTTAAAAATAGTAAAAATAATAATAAACAAATTAAAATATTTTTTTTAGTTGAAAGTGGCCATATTCCTCCATCAGTAAATCCGTTATTCCACATTAATAGTGAAAAGATTCGCTCTGTTAGCAATACCCTGGCACTAGCCTTTCACCTCTGCTTGCCAGTGATCCCGATTGGTTTCGTGGGAACAATCATATTCCTCCCGCTGAATAAGTTGGACCCCGTTTCATTGATTGTTAAGCATTTTCCTCTATTCCAGGACGTAATTGACATTGTGATCCCAGGCGGTGATATTGATCATTATCTCCTTGTCCTGTTGAGGGTGACCATCCTGCTTGTGGCTCTACTTGAATTTTGGGCAATGATTAGTGTTTTCATAATTATGGTGATTTGCATTCTATATTACATTGACGACATGATGAATTATTTAATTGAGGCGTTGGCGTATTCCGAACAGAATGATTATTCATCCCCAGCCCATTTTTTTCTGGTGAGAAATCGATATCGGCAGATTCATATCATTGCGGCGGTATTCAATGACATGATTAGGTTTACAATGGGAGTGACCCTGTTCACCGCAGCCAATCTCATTGTGGGCCTTACCTTTTCCACTGCCAAGTATGCTCGCTCGGGTGACTTTCTATTTACCGTGTACTCCCCACTTCTAAACATACTTTGCAACCTGCTCATGTACATTATTTTGGGGATTTTTGCGGAAGTGTCTGAGTATCCGGAGAAATGCAGGAGGGGGTGGAGATGGGGGATTGGGTTGAGGGGAAGGAAGATACGAAATTCCTTGTACTCATTTAGGATTAAACTGGATCAGATTAACTTTCGGAAGAGGTTCGTGACGGAGTATTTTAGGAACTGCTTGGATACGACCATTTCTATACTACTCTATGTGGGAGTTTGAGAGCTTATTTTTATTATGGAAACAGTGTATGTGTTCTTATGCTTTAATTGTTGCTAATACAATAAAAAATCAAATACCTTCAATATGACAAACAATTAATCAGCATATATTGATGATTGATATGTTTGATGGTATTGATATGGTTGCCAAAATGGTCATTTCAGACAATAAATTTTAATTTGAACTGTGTATTTATTTATTATAATATATTATAATATATATATAAACATGTTGTCTATATCCACCTCTATATATAAAAATCTCTGTTAAGTAAATTGCTGTTAACAAATTCACGAAGACGAATGAGCGAAGGTACAATTAGACATAAATTTTCGAAATTACAAGCGATGTAGTCAGAAATAAATTGACTTATTTGGCTTCCCACCTCTCCTGTGGTCTTCTCGGGCACATTGATACATAGCTATTAAGTAAATAATCATTTAAGCAAAATAATGAAAATGTAAGAAAACTTAATGCACCCAATTATTAAATATAATTGTGAAATGATTATGTTTAGAATTGCAAGGTTGTCTAGACGACAGTTCAAGGCAGTTGTGAATGAAAAGGATGGGCCATTCACCGTAGAGCTGTGTATTTTTTTTAAAGCGATTTTGGTCTGAGATAAAAAAAATGAGTTAGCTTGGTGTGAAGATTTGAGATGGATTATTTAGCACGAGGTAGAGCTTGCTTCTAACTGATTGTGAGTTTTGTAGGTCGATGTGATGCTAATGGACTGATAATGCAAATAAGTTCATATGTCTACTGTCTACTGATACTTGGTAAGATTAAACTCCAGTAACTCCACTATCAAACTTTTATTTTTGCCTGCCCTACAATTATTCTATTTGCCACCATTGTTATTTTTAAATTATGGATGAACAGTCACTTTACTAATTGTATATGGTTATTTTAAAGATATATTCCTAATTCCTAAATGAGGAAATGCATTCATGCCCACCCCTCAAATTCCTTATCACGATCTAATTATATGAACTAATTTGAAGTGCAGTTTGAAGTTTCAAATCACTGGATTTTATTACATTCATTTTCATCTCAGTAATCATATCCAGTCAATTATAACTTCATGATGAACAATCCATATAATTACCACACAATTATCATCGCATCATGGCCTATTGCTCAGCAAGACATCTTAAATATTGATATATAATTAAGTTTTAATTTCAATGAGCATTGTGTCACGACAAGCTCGACTAATTATCATCATCCCACAGAGGAAGACTAAATAATATTTACCATTCTCCTTATCCTACTCCTCCCTTTACCCATTCATATTCATCTGACCCTCAGCACAGCAATTATAACGCCATACAACATGTAGGCAAGCAATTAGATAAGCAAATATTTACATGTAGATCCCATATCCATCCAACCATACACGCAAGCAGCAATACAACTCGTTATCAATTATCAATGATCACTGATCAATGACCAATCAATGTTTTTTTTAATTACTGGATTTGAGCTCAATTTTCAATAAGGATAAATAATATCTGGACAAGATGAAATTATTGATGAAGTAATTTATAATTGATCACTCATATTATGGTGAACTGGATCCTGGACGACTGGATTCGCAAACTACTTACACTGGCTTCTGCTGTAAAATAGTTACATTGTTGAAAGGATATATTTTAATCTCAGCTCGAAATTGGTATAAATATCGCCTGCGAAATATTGACAGATATCATAAAGCATTTTCCGATCTTAAGCAAAACTTCAAACTAAGAAACTTTGAGAAAAGGAATTCAGCACTGTTTCCTCCAGGGAAGTTTTGGAGTACTAAAAACTATCGCAACCTGAGCCGAAAGGTAAGTCTGATTTTAAATTACGATGTAAATTTAAAAGCTCCAATTATCAGAAAACTCAATTCCCTTCGGCGTTCTACTCTACCATCATAAGAATTTCTTTACACGCTGTTTAATTTAGATGAAGCCGCAGTCAATTGGAATGGCAACTTTAATTGCCACGGTCGTTATCCTGATGGTAACAGTCAGCGTCTGTGGTAAACCTGCAGCTGCAGATTTGGAAGGGAATTTAAGAGCGGTCAATTTCAACCCTGTTGAAGGACAGCGTTCCGAAATGTTCCCCTTTAGGCGCGTTCGGCGCCAAGCAGGAAGCTGCAGGCGGAACCTTAACTTTTTATGTGGAGAACGAGAACGGGACAGTGTGGATCTATTTGGATGCTATGATGACCAAACTATGGCATGCTGCACCTGTCCTCCAGATCAATGAGAACACATCCGTCTTATTTTGGGCAAAAGTCTACAAATATTTGTAACTCTTAATAGTTGATCATATTGTAAACATTTTAAAAGCTTCCCGATTTTTTATTCATGAGTTCTTTGATAAAGATTTGAATGTGGGCATTTGTAATAAATACGACTTAACAGTATTGGCTCTTAAACTTCATTCATGAATACCAACAATTATTTGAAAAAAATGGCAAGCTTGCAATTCCCACTGAGAATAAGTATTTCTTTTAAAGAGGGGGAAATGTATCATCTCGAATTTTAGTGATGCGATAAGAAGGTTAGGATTTACATATTGCATGCCGCATATAGTGCTGGGATCTGTTTTTTTTTGCTTTATATGCTACCCAATTTGGCATTTTAAGTGCTACGATAAATTCAATTTTATTGGATCTTTAGGATCAATTTAGGATCAGTTTCCAAATCGACTAACCGCAAACTACTTGATTTCTAGATCCCCGATCATCAGGACAATCAGATAGCATAATAAGAATAAAAATCATAATGGTATTTCTAGCCTGCGGCTGCCGGGTAATATCGAGGGACTGGACGAATCACGGACTTTTGAATAAATTTTGACGAAATTTTCCGAGCATAAAAAGCATAAAAGCATAATTTCTAGTTTTCAAGCATAAAAGCATAATTTGAGCATAATTTGCAAAATATGAGCATATTTTAATGCTTTCCAACAACTTATTCCTAAAAATACCATTTTTCATTCCCAGATTGTAAATTCTAGTAAGTCAAGTTTGTTATTTTTGACGAAAACTTTGTCTAAAAGCTAAAAGTGTTAATTTAAGACACTTTATTGTACATTGAAAGCAATGGCATGAGAAAGTCAATCAGAATTCAACATAGCAAGCAAGTTTACTCGTGGAAAACATTAATAAATAGGCATTTTTACATGCTTTTTAAGTCCGAGCATAAAAGCACAATTTTTGCAATTCCCGAGCATAAAAGTTCGCATTTGGGAGCATTATTACGGTTGCCCTGCCGATCATTATCAGTTCGGTGCAGTTATTAACTCAATGGCATTTTCTCCATAGGAGTGTTCATCAGATAATTTGTTTCCCACTGTGTTGCCGAACACATCAATGAAGACATGGCTCGCGTATTAATTGAATCTCTTGCTTCATGGAATTTATGAAAAGGCTCTCGGGAATGCAATTGGTCGGGTGCGACGTAATGACCTTTACATGTAGACTAATTGGGTCTACAAGGGACACTTGGGATTTCTTTATGTCATTCGTTCCTTCCACGAGTTTGAGAGGGGCATATATGCCATCGTTGGCAAAGCCATTGAATATATTTAAACTGCCATTTTACTTAAATTATGATAAATTCACTCATGCATCTATCACCCAATTAATCTATGGAATTAAGTAAATAGCTTCACCAGGAAGGGATATCGTTGTCACAAGATTCTCCGTGCTGATGAGATTTACTTTTATCTTTAAAGGTAAAGGTACAGCTTTACCTTTCCCATATTCATCGGAGCATTCAATCCGAACATTTTGAGAAACAAAATGCTGCGTATTTGTAGAAAATCGTAAAATATGCTCGATAGCGCTAACAACATCCAGAGATGGTAAGTATTTTAAGCGTATTTTGGACGGGTTAAAAAACTCGGAAAGTATAAAAACTTCTCCGAACATTATGAAATTATGTCCGTGAATATTTCAAAATTCTAGGAATTTTAGCGTTACATAGGTATTACATTAGCCTACCATAATGTCGAACTTAAAATTCCCATGGACATATCTGAATCCTGCGTGTTGTCAAAAGTCGCATTAAGTTAAGTTGTATCAATAAACCAAATAATGATTACATCTTCCGTTTTTTTTCGCATTTTACTTTTAGAAAGATACAGTTTATTTTATACCTAATTTGGATTTCATATGCCATCTTCAACAGCAAGGAAAGAGTGGATTGGGATGGCATTGCATGATATTTTTCTATTTGTTGTATTGGAGATAGGATAATAATCGTAATTCTTATATACGTATCTACGTTATATTAACCTAACAATAAGCAGGAGACATGGACACGACCGCAGCCTAATGTAAAGTATCAAAGGTCATATCTTGATCTTGATTCTCAAGCAGCAATAGTTGAGTTTAGTCGGAGTAGAAAAATATACCCACTGCATCTCATCACATCTCCACTTGATGTCATATCGGGACATATCATATCATATATCCAATCTAATTGGGAAAGTTCAGACCAGAACAATCTTGAAATATTATCCAGATGTCCTCAGGCCAGGTGCAGAGGCCAAATTGCCCAGGGCACTTGTGAATGGAACCTCTCATAGCACCGGTTTCATACGGTGGAACTGTACTTCTTACGCGATTTTGGCATGAGATCAAAAAATAAATTTAATTATTTGGCTTCCCTCTTCTCCTGTGGTCTTCTCGGGCACATTGGTGCACATAGATATTAAGTAAATGATCATTTAAGCAAAATACTAAAAATGTAAGAAAAACATAAAGCACCCAATTATTATTAGTATTATTTACTATATAAATATTCTTTAGTTAATGGGATTGAGCAACCACTCAGGATTATCTTAGCTACTTGTTATATTAACACTAGCTATATCAGTTAAAGTCTAGACTTTAACTTCAAACCTGTATCAAATCTTAATTCCGGATACACGTGTGCTTTTTATTTGCTACTCATTTGATGATATTCGACAATTTCTGCTTGTAAGAAAACGTCTGCTTCTGGTCTTCCAAAAAAAAATTATAATGATGCAATTCTTAATAAATCGTTATTACTAATGATAATCTTGCCCAGCTATGTCTATACCACCCGCTGCAAACGGTTTTAACTTGCATGCAATTGAATCCTGAATACCTACCTGCAATTCCAAATATCATTGCGAAATGATTATGTTTAGAATTGCAAGGTTGTCTAGACGACAGTTCAAGGCAGTTGTGAATGAAAAGGAGGTGCCACTCAACGTGGAGCTGTATTTATTTTTTAAGCGAGTTTGGTCTGAGATAAAAAAAATGAGTTAACTTGGTATGAAGATTTGAAATTGACCATTTGGCATGAAGTAGAGTTTACTGATTTTGAGTTTTGTTAGTTGATATTAATGCGCTGAATATGCAAACAAGTTCATATATCTACTGATACTTGGTAAGATTAAACTCTAGTAAATCCACTATCAAACTTCATTTTTGCCTGTCCTACTATTATTGTTTCCCAGTATTGTTTTTTTTTTAAATTGTGAACGCACAGTCGCTGTACTACTTATATATGAATAGGGGAAATGAATTCTGAATTCGGGACAAATCCCTCAATTTCATCATTAATATCTAGAATTAAATGAATTAGTTTGAAGTGCAGTTGGGAGTTTCAAATCACTGGATTCTTTTACGGTCAGTTTCACCTCAGTGATCATATCCAGTCAATTATACCTTCATGTGGAACAAATTAATATAATTATCACTTAATTATCACATAATTATCATCGCATCATTGCCTATTGATCAAACTATACATCTTAAAAATTAATATATTGCTAAGTTTTAATTTCAATGAGCATTGTGTCTCGATAAGATCGACTAAATATCCCCATGCTTTGGAGCAAGCCTAAAAATATTCACATTCGCTTTATCCTACTCCTCCCTCACCCATTCATATCAATTTTATAAAGATCTCATAGCCGCCCAACCATACACGCAAGCTGCAAATAAAATAATACACTAAATGATGATTATATCAATTATAAAATAATAATAATTATAATATTAACTCGTTATCAATGATCAATAATCAATCAATGTTTTTTTTCATTACTTGATTCGATGATATCAATTTTCTCTATTGAGAATGAATAAAATTTGGATATGATGAAGATGAAATCAGGACAACTTTTTATTTCTCATTAATCCCCCATTATTATTTGGAACTAATTCTGGACTTAAACAACTTAAGCAGGCTCCTGTTGTAAAATAGTTGCATTGCTGAAATGATATATTTTAATCTCAGCTCAAAATTGGTATAAATATCGCCTGCGAAATACTGACAGATATCATAAGGCATTTTCCAATCCTAAGCAAAACTTCAAACTAAGAATCCGTTGCGAAAAGTAATTCAGCTCTGTTTCCAGGGAAGTTTTGGAGAGCTAAAAATATCAACCAGAGCCGAAAGGTAAGTACGATTTTAAATTATGATATAAATTTAAGAGCTTCGATTATCAGAAACTCGAATCCCCTGGACACTCTACTTTACCATCCTAAACATTTCTTCAATGTTGTTTAATTTAGATGAAGTCGCAGTCAATTGGATCGGCAACTTTAATTGCCACGGTCGTCATCCTGATGGTAACAGTCAGCGTCTGGAGTAATCCTGCAGATGCAGATTTGGAAGGGAAGTTAAGAGCGGATATTTTGAACCCAGTTGAAGGACTCCGTTCCAAAATGATCCCGTTTAGGCGCGTTCCGCGCCAAGCAGGAAACTGCAGGATCGACCCTCGAGAATGTTCGGATGGTAATGGATTAGGATGCTCTAATATTGTTACTGGGCGATGCTGCACCTGCCCTCCAGGTACTTAAGGAAGGACACATCCGTCTTATTTTGTGCAAAAGTCTACAAATATTTGGAAATATGAACAGTTTGTTGGCTAAATTGGCCTAACCTCGATGACAACAGCAATAATTAAATGAGTTTCGAACTCTAGGAGGGCCCGTTCTACGATGGAATCCGTGCTTCCAAAGGATGTCTCAAATCAATCA
>JAQIXQ010002487.1:0-10479 GCA_034700485.1 Pseudosinella alba | reverse complement strand
ACCCTCATTTACATGTCCAGGTCCAGCTCCAACTTGAGCATTCTTACTTTCCAACTTCGCCATACACCAACCTTATAAGGTAACGAATAAAATTATTTAAGTGTTGTAATGTAAGTATATTTCCAAGAGCTGAAACATTACTGGATACTTATTATCTTAAATAATCAACGCGTTAAGGAATGCTGACATGAAAATATATTTGCCTACGTCTCAAATGTCTTAAACTACATTTGTTCTTTGTAGTGTATCATCTACAATACTTTAACATTAGTGAATACTTTATGATAAATTTAGTTCTGCGTTAGTTTCGCCTTTCATTATTTATCTACAGATAGGCTAATTGTCCACTTGCAAACACTTCCAACATGATATGATAAGTGCAAGTATATAATAATCTTCATGTCATGACTCATGGCTATTTCTCTAACTATAGCAACTAAAGCTTGTTTCGAAGACTCACAACCTTAACAAAACATGCTCGTGAAACATTTATGATTGTTGACGATATCCAATTACATGTAAAAATGCAGTTCTTAGGTTTACATGGATTTTAGAGAGTAAATAATTCCAAACAGGCGTGATATTCTCAATTGCAAAACAAAGCAAGGAAATGATCAAGCCGACACAGAGGATTACAAATATGACAATAATATTCCCGTCCAATTTGGCCGGAGAAGGGAAATCCTCCTCAGGAAAATGCGTACTGGTATTGCCCATGTTTGAGATCCCTAAAAGGTTCATCCACCTGCTTTGAATTCCAGACTGTTCAAAACTCCTTGCCCTCTTCACGAGATGCAAGGGGATGATCCCACCGAAATGAAATCCCACTGCGAATTCAAAGTAACTCTCCTTCCCTATACTAATATCGCTCAAGCCATTATGTTTAAGCTGCCTATATACGTTTTGGCAAGTGCTGACTGGGAGAACCAGTGCGGAATTTTGACAACTACTTAAGAACTTAAATAAGGTCTTCTCTTCTGCTTTCCTATACTGTCGTTTTATGATCTGCTCGTTATACTCTAATTTACCCAACGTGAGCTTATCATTCTTATACAATTTATGAAGTTTGTGTAGTTTAGCCAGGTTGTCATTAAAGAAATGTCCAGGGTACAACCTGGTGTTATTGTAAGCCACTTCCATCAGCTTCCTCTGATCACCCAGGCCAGCGGCAGATCCTCCTTTCCAAGACTCGGACACCTCTGACTGAACATGAACAGAGATATTATGGTCATTGTCGTTTGTGATCAGATGCTGTTTCACAACTATTGTCGTCTTGTCTTCAAGTAAATACAAATTTAGGCTGACTGGGGCTGATCTTGAATAAATAATGAAATTGTCGTTAACGAGTTGCTGAAAGTACTCATATACAATTGGCTTTCTAGGGAGTATCATGTTGTACATGTTCGTGTTCTTGTATCCATTACTGACTACAATACCAACCAGCATAACGCTCGCGGCTAATACCCTGGCAGGATTAAACTTCAATACGCTTTGTGAAAATGGGTCTCCCTGTTCCAGAGATACCTTTATTAATGAGGTAATATGGCTGCCGAAAGAAGATCCATGATAACTGTTCATCTTGAGTAGAAATTGCAGGCCAATTGTTGCCGCCAAAAGGAAAACGAGGAGGGTACCCCAAGTATAGGTGTCATAAACGTTGACAAGTTCCCCAAATGCCAGTGTTTCAGTTCTTTTCCCCCAACAACTGATAAACTGGAAAGCATTAAACCGGTCCGAAAAGAAAATGGGAAGGTGCAGATGAAGGGGAATAAAACTAGTAAAAGCTCCTAATTTTGGAATAAGGCTTCCACCAAATCTATCTTTCAAAACGGTTGTTTTGAACAGTTTTCCATTTTGACAATTTGTTGGGTAGTGTTGGTAACTGTGATTTTTCCAAATGCTAGCCCACAAATAGACAACCAAATGTGCGAGCTTATCGTGAGGTTTGTCGTACTTCTCAAGAACGTTTCCCAGAGCATTATGTCCATCTGTTTTGAAGAAATTAGCGCACAAAAGGAAGTGACCCATAAAGCTGGATTTCTTTCCTTTAGTAGCAGCCATTGAAAGCTGTAGCTGCAGGTCAATCGTAATCCCATTAATGTCTTCAGGGGAAACTTGTTTCTTCTTGAAACCTATGATTTTGGCATGTACGGTCCTCCACCATAATTTCCTACCGACATTCTTCCTATGATTCAACGGGATCGTGTATTGTAGGACGGATGGGCACTCAAAACAAAGCTCAAGCCAATGCACTAATTCTCCCACCTTTTCGGAGCGATCGTGCAATTGTAATATGGACACCTTGTTCGGATTATAATTATGCGGGATATCTACAATAAAGAGTTGGATTATTGTCGAGTACCTTTGGGCACTCCTCCATGAAACAATAGAGACGTGACTCTCAACCCAACGATGCAATATCACATGTTGTTCTACAGGCGGCAAGTCGCTTATAGTTCCGACTTTAAGAACGAAGAAATTCAAGGTTGGGATGGTGCTGGGCAACCCTTTCCGCATTTCATGTGGATTTCGAAACTTAAAATGCCAACAGCACGGGTACTGTTGTTTCGTGATCTGGACATTCTCATTAGTCTTGTAAGTTAATTGGTATAGCTTTGTGAGATCATGGTCTAGGTATGGTGGGGGGAAAATGTCCAGACTAGCGTCGCAATTCCATGGCCGGCTACGCTTACTAATTTGGAATATGTCTAACAGTGTAAGCCGCTCATACCATAAGCCGTCCGGCCTATTATCACGAGGTGTGAATAAATCTGAGTTGTTTCCTACCGATTTTGTCATCCACAGTAACGTCGTTGAAATTTGGTGCCTGTCATATTGGTGTGGCACTTTTAGAAGGTTTATTTCGGGACCCCTAATGCGCACCGGCTCAGTCAATTCCGCAAAATTTAGATCGATCCCGAGAAAGTTTGTGACATGAATGAAACAGTGTTGGCTACCCAGTGTGGAAACAATAAACTTGTCCAAGTTGTCAATTCCATTTGGGGGATCCCAGAAGGCTAATAGCTTCTGCTTATAAGCAGATATCAGAGGGTGGTTTTGATCACTAATTAGCTGAGGAGGTGGAGGTGGCTGCCCAGCACAGTAAATGTGTTTGGGAATTTCCAAAAGTACTAGGCATGCCAATTCACTTAATATGATTAACAGATTCATTTCGGAATTATTATTATAAAATTTTTCATTTCTCGTTCGATCTAGAACCAAGGCTGCACACCCAAGTAATTGTTCTTGGCAAGATGGCGTGGGGGTTTAAGCGAATTCTTTGGTTGCTTTGGTGTATGTGGCTGTGGCACAGAGTTGAAATAATAACAACTTATATTACTACCATGAAATACTACCAGTTCTTCGTTATGAGTGTTTATATCAGTAAAATAATATTAAAAGAAATTCCCAAAATTATAGCTAATGTTTATGAGCAACTAAGTTGTTTCTAACCGGCATGACCTTAGTGCCACTAATACCTCAATCAATGTCAAAGTTTGTATTACATTACTCCTTCTCTCAATTCTATGGGAGCTCGTGGAGAATGTTGAATTTATTGAGTAAATACTCCCGGATCTATCTTCACCTAGTCATTGAGACGAGAACTTTGCCAATCTACTAAATGAATATTGAATTTCTACTAAACGATTGCCACAACGATGCAGAACTTTTGCCATGACAAAAGTAAAAAAAATTAACGTGGATCAATATGTATACGTTAACAGCAGGCATAAATTAAATGAGTTCATTTCATTAACATTTACAGTCCCACAATGTTTTTTTATGAGCTGGTATACCTAAGTAAAAATTAATCAACATGTATAGTTAATATGAATGGTTGTATATATACTTGACAGTCTACCAATTTGTGCTCATCATCATATCACGATATTGTAAAAAATGAAGGAAAACATAAGCCTCATATAATTAATCAAATCACTAATCACTAAAGCAAGGATAAAGTATAATTTGCGAAAAATCAATCGAAAACAAGCCGGTCCTCACCGCCCAAAATTCTGGATCTAGGTATTTTGAACCAAACCATGAGGAAATGCAGCTTTAAAAAAACATAATTTTAAGAAAAAAGCATAAAAAGCACAATTTAACCAAATGTGACCAATTCAGTGAAAAATTCATTTAAAACCAAAGAAAATCATGAGAAATTTCGAAAATTTTATAAATGCTGTAACTATTTGTAGTTTTTAGGCCATTTAGTGCAAAATCGTAGATGGCATTATTAACAGTCATATTTCAATATGACAGGAATTATTGTCACCGATGCTGTCACCGATGCTGTCACCGATGCTGTCACCGAACCCACGGGCGACCATCCTGCCCCGGAAACAATTAGAAAATTTTCTAGGTGGGATTTGCACTTGGCAAACAAAAATGTAAAATAATATAGCCTGCATAAATTAGTTACAAGGGAAGTAATAAATACATGCGTAAGTCATTACGTAGTTAAGGCATTGTTAAATCATATAAAATGTGAAAGGATAAATGTTTTTATTGCCAATTAAAACACCTAATTTAATTTGAAAGGAAAAGTGGAAATGAAGGTTGAGAATGAAATTTTAGTACAGGAGAAAAAAATGACTCAAAGTGAAAGTGCTAATTTGATTAATTTTGAAATATTGCGGACATGCATCCGGTTACATACCACAATATGTAATAATTTTGAAATAATAATTTTGTTCTTTTTTTGTTGAACAGTATGTATTGTATCAATTCCATAATCGTTCCGTGATTTCTTAACCGGTTGTATCATTGTCCTCGAGATATATGACATGACGAATCATCGCATTTTCCCTATGTTGTCCCTTGGAGTGGGGTTAGGTTTCTTCTAATAAAAAATAAAAATGCTTAATGTTAACATATTGTTGGAAAGGGTTAAGGGGTTGTTTTGTGAACCAAAATAACGTTTAGTATACTTACAGCACCGTGGGTGGTGGCCAAGACCATAAGTAGAATAAGTGCAGTTCTGATGATTTGGAAAATGGCTCCCATCTTAATAACTTTTTCTTCTTGTGAAGTTCCTAGTTCCCCGTATTTAATATTTATTATGGATTATTTGGGTTATTAATATATATTGATTGATCTTCTCAGGGTGGATATTATTGACTTGGCGACAAGAATGCTTGAATCAAAGTGCCTAACCAAAGTTCTGACTTAAATTAAGTGTTGCATGCAGGAACATACGTTTCATGTACGCAGTACTGTGGTGATTAAGAGATATGGGGGAAATTATCATAAGCTATTTTATGTCTAAAACACATTTGTGCCAGCGTCACATCCGTAGTGTTTATAAACTCCTCATGCACAAGCAATCATGATAGATTAGTCGACAAGTCTAACGGCAGCGTAATTCATCCTTCTCCATGTCTGATTCAATGAGGAAAAGAAAGAATGTGACGACTGCGCCGACAAACTACAAGACAAAGGAGTAAACCATTACGGTTACACATTTCACAAATCATTCCGAATACTGTTGACTTTGTCGCAAAGTAATAAATGACTTCTAATAAATTAATGGGCTAAGATGATATTTTAATGTATTAAATAAAATATTTTTATTATTTCTTGAAACTCTGTTAGTGCTTGCTGATATCGTCAAAAGAGTAACTTATAATAGTTGCAATGGAGCTCCAATATAACAGGTTGGTTCTGTGGACGAGTTAAAGTAATTGGATTAAAAGTTAATCTAATTGCATTGCTGAAACTACTTATTGTAAAGAGACATATAGTTTTAAAATTTGTAAAACATGCAACAATATCTCTTACTTGTTTCCAACATTTTGCTTTTAAAAACATACAGCTCAAATCGGGCATAATATTCTCAACCGAGAAACAAGTGCATAAAATTACCCAACCAAATCCAAAGACAACAAATACAACGACAATGTTCCCATCCAATTCTGATAGGGAGATTGAGGAACTTGTATAGTATGGTGACAAGACCGAAGTAATTAACGTCCGCTATTATGGCAAAAAAAAGTCGTTTACAACCTATCATTTACCATTATTTAAACGAAACAAAATTTTTTCGCAGGCGTTTATAAAATGCTAACAGTCGAGACTGCAAAACGGGAATGACATTTTCGCCTACAAAACAAATCAATGAAATGGTCAAGCCAACACATAGGATTGCAAATATAACAACAATATTTCCGTCCAATGCAGCCTGAGAAGGTAGATCTTCTGGGTGCTGATTAGCACTACTATCCTTTATGTCTAAAATCCCCAAAAGATTCATCCTTTGAATTCCCGATTGTCCAAACGTCCTTGTCCTCTTCACGAGATGCAAGGGGATGATCCCACCGAAATAAAATCCCACAGAGAATTCAAAGTAACTCTCCTTCCCAATGCTTACATCACTCAAGCTATTATGTTTCAGGAGCTTATATATATTTTGACAAGTCGTGACCGGGAGAACCAGCGCAGAATTTTGACAACTCCTTATAAACTTAAATAAGGTTTTCTCTTCTGCCTTCCTGTACTGTCGTTTTACTATCTTTTCGTGGTCCTCCAATTTACCATATTTTATCATACCATTCTTATACATTTTATAAAGTTTGTGTAATTTAGCCAAACTATTGTTGAAGAAATTTCCAGGATATAGGCTCGACTTTTTGTAAACCAATTCCATCAGTTTGCTCTGATCACCCATGCCAGAAGCAGATCCACCCCTCCAAGTATCAAGCACCTCTGAATCTACATAAACAGACATATTGTCGTTTGTGATCCGATGTTGTTCGAAAACAAGTGGAGTCTTGTTTCCCAGCATATACGAATTGATACTAATCGAGATGGATCGTGAATATATTGTAAAGTGGTCATTGACGAGTTGCTCAAAATACTCATATACAATTGGCTTCCTGGGAAGTATCATGTTGTACATGTTTGTATTTTTGTAGCCATTGCTGAGTACAATCCCAGCCAGCATAATACTTACAGCTAAGATTCTGACAGGATTTGAATGTAATACAGTTTGTGGAAATGGATCTCCCTGTTCCATCATTATTTTTATCAATGAGGTAATATGACTGCTGATGGATTGCTTTAAATGACTGCTCCTATTTACAAGTAAGTGTAGACTAAATGCTGCAATCAAAAGGGAAACAAGGAGGGATCCCCAAGTGTTAGAATCATAAACGCTGATAAGTTCTTTGAATGCCAATGTTTTGCTTCCCTTTCCCCAACAACTGATGAACTGCAATGCGTTAAACCTGTCCGGAAAAAAAATTGGAAGGTACAGATGAAGAGGAGTGGGACTTGTGAAAGCTTCTAATTTTGGGTTGAGACCGAGGGTTGCACCAGCTTTGACTTTCAAACCCTTCCTGTTGGACATTTCTCCGTTTCGACAATTGGTTGAGTATATTTGGTAACTGTAATTTTTCCAAATGCTTGCCCACAAATAGACAGCCAAATGCCCGAGCCTATCATGAGGTTTGTCATACTTCTCAAGAACATTTCCCAGAGCCTTGTGCCCATCAGTTTGGAAGTAATTGGTGCACATCCGAAAGTGCTCCGTTAACCTGGACTGTTTTCCATTAATTTTAGCCGCGAAAGAAAGAAGAAGGTCCATTGAAATTCCACTAATATCTTCGGGATAAACTTGTTTCTTCTCAAAAGTCATAATTTTGTTATGTAAATTACTCCAGCTTAACTTTCTGCCGGCATGCTTGCTATAATTCAGAGGGACAGTGTGTTCCAAAACTGATGGGCAATCAAAACAAAGCTCAAGCCAATGAACTGATGTGACCTGCATTCTCGGGCGCTGATACAATGACGACGGCGAAACATTATTCGGATCGGAAATAAATGTGACGTCCACAAGAAAGAGTTGGATTATTTGCGAATCGCGTTGGTCATAATTCCAATTTCCACTTGATACATGACTTTGGACCCAGCGATGCAATATTAGATGCTGTTGCGCCAATGGGAATTTGCTTATACTTGCAACTTTAACAAGAAAGAAGGTCAAGGTTGGGATAGTGCTGGGCAAACCTTTTCGCATTTGATATGAATTTCGAAATGCAAAATACCAACAACATGGGTAGCGCCGTTCCTCTATCCCGACTGTCTCAGTAGAATTATAAGTTAGTTGGTAGAGTTTAGTGAGATTATGGCCATCAGCGTATAGTGGAGGTAAAATGTCCAGCCTTGCATCACAATTCCATGGTCGGCTACGTTTACCAAATTCAAGGAAGTCCAGAAGTGCACACCGTTCCAGCCACACATTTCCAACGCAACTTTCTCGAGAGCCAGTAAATAAGTTCGAATTATTTACGGGTTTTGATTTCCATAGAAATCTCCTATGAATTAGATGTTTTTTCAAATAGTCTTGTTTCATTGAGAGGTTGATCTCGGGACTCCTTATAAGTACTGACTCTCGGAGATCCCGGAAATTTAAATCAACTCCGAGGAAGTTTGTGATATGGATGAAGCAGTGTTGATTGCCCAGTGTGGATAAAATAAATTTGTCCAAGTTATCAATTCCATTTGTGGCATGTCGAGTTGGGAACAATTTCTTCTTATATGCTGAGATTAGTGGGTGACCCTGGTCTCGGATCATCAGGTGTTCATGGGAGTAGAGTACACAGTCAATGTTTTGAGTTTTTGTGACAATGATAAGCAAAACTATACTCGGTAAATGAAATATTGACATTTTGTCATGTGATTCTTGAAAACATCATTTGGGGACTAATTATTCGAATATTTAGCACGGTTTTTTTGCTAAAATTTATTGCTAAAAAATTATAGAAACATCCAACTAAATGTTGCTATATCTACAATTTATTGTGCCGTTTCTCAAGTTGGAGGGCTGTGCTGACGTGTTGGTTCAAATAAAAGCCTTTCATTTAGTACTTCTCTTACCTTTTGTATTTTTATGGGTGAAGCCAAGACGCACCCAAAAAATGGCATAAGCGTCTAGAACCGCATTTGGTAATGCTCATAATATCATAATATAATTGCATAGTTTTACATAATACTGTCGTATAATCAACGTATCTACTTGTTTGAATTTTACAAAAGTATTCAATACTGTACCCACTTCAGGAGAAGAGAATTTAACGCGTCACTGTATTGAGTTAATTAGATACGGGTATGTAATGTTATGAACTCAATAGAAGATTTCTGCGAATGGTTTAAACTCAATTTCTCAGGTAGTCGAATGTAGTCTTGTAATTTATTTTTATAAACTCACCAGTACTCGTTAATACTGCTCGTTAAAAGTTACATGAAATGAGGGTATGGTAAATACATAGCTTAAGTAAAATACTGGTAATGCTATTCTACAAAGCAACATTTATTGATTCGTGTTAAGTCGTGAAATGATGTAAATTTAGATTTGTTCCATCAGAGGAGAATTAAAATTCATGTCTATATATGATACTAGGAGTTTGTTAAATATTAGCAACTTAAGAATGAGATGCTACAGCATCTCATTCTTAACAATGTGACATCGGAAAAGGCAATATAATTTTATTGCCTTTCCCGATGTCACATTGTTTCCAATGCGATATTTCGATAAATTGATTAGAATATTTCGAGACAGTATTTTCTTTTAAAAATACATTTAAATACATTTGTGAAAGCCAACTCGCCGTTGACATTTTATATTTTAGTAACGAACAGATTCCTACTGTTACTACTTTGCGACGAATTTAAAAAGAAATTCAATTAAAAAGCAAATACCGGATGCGGTTAAGCCAACACCAAGGACAATAAATATAACTAGAATATTCCCATCCATTGTGGCTGGCGAAGGTGAGTCTGCTTTTGAATGACGGGTATGTGCATCCGCATTAGAAATCATTAATAGATTCATCCACCTACTTTGAATTCCCGACGGACCAAAGAACTTGATTCTCTTCACCAGGGATAACGGGACCAGACCATGAAATTTGAATCCAAATGCGGATTCAAAGTAAACCTCTTTTCCAATATGCACCTCACCCTTCTTTCCAGCCAACTCCAATTCTGTATAATATCTATTGCACATATCAGCCGGTAAAACCAAGGCAGAGTTGTTGCATCCGCTCAAAAACTGAAACAAGCTATTATCTTCCGCCTTCCGGTATCCATGTCTCATAATAAGTTCAAACCGTCCGGGTATATCCCATGATACGTATCCTTTCTGCGACATTTCATGCAATTGAAATAGTCTTTCCAGAGTGTTGTTAAAGAAATGTTTTGGAAATAAACTCGTATGGTTGTAAACCAAGTCTAGGGTTCTCCATCTATATCCCAATTTAAATTTATGAACATCTGTCCATGACTCAGCCACTTCTGAATCTACATAAACAGATTTATACAAATCATCATTTCGGATCAAGTGCTGTTCAAAAACTAACACAGTTTTTTCCTCCAGCATATACCTATTCAGAATGAGTGAAAAGGACCTCGAGTAGACTGTGAACTTATCCTCAATGAGCTGCCTAAAATATTCATATGGAATCGGCTTCCTGGGAAGGA
>JAQIXQ010002486.1:0-10446 GCA_034700485.1 Pseudosinella alba | reverse complement strand
ATGTCTTCTACTGTAAAGGAAAATATATGACCAACCCAAACTAAAAATTTCCCAGAGGGTGACCCCATAACTGTAAACATCGCTCTTGACCGTGAACTCCATCCGCTTGAGGGACTCAACCGCCATCCAACGCCAGGGCAAGGGCTCCGATTTTTTCTTAACATATTGCGCATACTCATAAAGTTTTCTTGAGAGGCCAAAGTCAGCTATTTTGCAGGTTAGATTTGAGTCCAGGAGCACGTTCCTTGTAGCCAGGTCTCCATGAACAATCTACAATCCAGGGTCACTTGGCTTGGATTAAACCGAAGTAGTAATCATTGTTTACACCTTATCATATCATTCCATCATCTTACCTTCATTTTACCAACGTATTCCATTCCTGCAGCAATTTCCTGTGAAAATCGATTCAGTTCATAGCGGGTCATCTCTGACAGAATACTTCCATCAGCCTCGGGTTTCTCTTGCAGCTCGGAATGAAGTTTTCGCAGATGATCTTGCAGCGAACCATTTTCGCACAGCCGGGTGGCTATACTGACGTTCCCTACAATATGTCGAAAGTTAAAATAATCTTGGTTCGTTTGTTTGCTATTTCCTTTATTAATTTATTATCCTTGCCATTTCCAATCTCCTTAATGCAACACCCAACAAACTCGACCACATTCGGGTGATGGCCAACGTAGCTCAGCACCTTCAGCTCAGACAGCATGCTCACAAATGCTTGCTTGGAACAGTCCGACTTAGGGATTTTGACTGCCACTGGCGTGGTGCTCCCATCCCTGTGGGTCAGGGTGGCATCATAAACCAATCCAAAATTACCCTGGCCAATGACCTTCCCTGAAATTTAAAAATAAAGTATAGCATCCGGTCCATTATAACAGGAATGCTACGCTACGCTTTTCAAATTATTTCATAAATGACCCATTACATAATGTGATGCTCTTCTTGGGAAGCTCAAACTCCTTGGGGAACTTTAGGCAATCAAATTGATATGGACTGACACCTGACTCTTCCGCTGGCCTTCCATGACGGAAGGCACTAATTTCCTTTGGCGATAACAATCTAAATTTTCTTTGGTACCAGATTCGAAGGCCGAGGAGACTAGTCATCAATACAAGTATGATGAAGAGCGCAGTGCCAATGATTATGTACTCGGTCCACTTACTCAATATGCGAACTTCCTTTTTGTGCTCAGGCCGCCAAGTTGTCTGGTTAAGGTAATCTGAGAGGATTTTGGAAAATTACTCCGCTATATGTATTTTTTTCATTAAATTTTTTGACAGATATAAAACGAATATTTTTTTTTGCTGAATGTGTACGAAATCAACAAAGTGCACTTACCAGCCTCCTTCTCAACATAAACGGAGTTGTCTTCCAGAGTCGTGAAATTTGCAATGCTCCACCAGCCAGCGCGTTCCCCATTCCAATCGTCAAATGCGGGCAACGCAAAGAACTTAATTTTTGTGAACGCTGCATACTGGTTAACATCAGCCTGGAACGTGAGAAAGTCCGAGGTCTGATTGCGCTCAAATCTTTGTACCTTCCCATCCAGTTCTACTACCTTCATCCCCGCACCGTGACTGCTTCGTAGGGCGTTCAATCTGAAAATAATGTTGTGGCTGAGGTTGGGGAATCGTGAGACCAAGTATGTTTGAATGTAAAGTGTGCTGTCCAAGTATCGTTGCATCTTGTCCCGGTTAATATTTGTTGACTCCATCTCCGGCCTGTGCTTCACATTGCAAACTAAATAGTCTAATCGAGATAGCGAGTCGGTAAAGCCGTTGAAGTAACCCTTTAGCATGTCATTTAAACAGTTCTCCAACGAAATTCCCAAGGAAACTCCCTCTGGCAGAAAGTTTTCCAGTTGAGTAAAATTAATATTTGACGAATCACTCCAATTTGTGAAGTGCACCCCGGCGGGCTTCAGATAAACATTGTTTAGCTTCTCCAGAAATGGGACGAGTTGATCCTCCGTCTTGTTGAATAGCCGGGTATCCATTCTCAGGTAAATCTCAGTAGACTTGCTATCCTGAGTGGCAAGCTCTTTGATAAATCCGGGGTCAGAAAATGTCTCGAGTAAAATGGCCAAGTGGAGGATGGTGGCCGGGATGATTTCAACGATAGAAAATTTATGGAAAATGAAGATCAACATGGTTTCCAATTCTTTGGAAGAAATCGAACCATTTCTAAATCCAGACATGTACAATGTGGTTCCAAAATATGCTGCGTTCAAAGGGATTCGTCTGACCGGAACATCTACCGTCCATTCAATGCAGTTATTGCTATAGTCGTCATCATCATCATCGTCCGTTAACAATTTATTCGAATAGTCCCGGTTAACGAACATTGGGATTTTGGTCAATCGGAATAGGTTATCCACCTCCCCCATCAATTTGGACATACGCCATCCTGTATATGCCAGCATGTTTTCAACCTCTATGGAAATACTGTGGATCCTCGCAAAGCTAACTATTTCTCTTCCCATAGCCCTGACCAGCATTTCATTTGGGTGGCAGTACATGTCCCAGGCTGGGATATGATTTGAGTTCCCAAGAACCATTTGCAATGCAAGGGATGAGTTTGTCTCCCATTGCAGAATTCTGTCCAGCTGGACCTGGATCGCGATCAACTTTAGGCTTAGGTCAGACAAGTCCCGGGCATTTGCATTTGTAAATTTCTGGTTCAAATCCATCCACCAAATAACTTTGCTTAATTGGCTTCCAGTGAAATTACATTCGGAGGGGACATCACCCACAAAGATAAGGTTTGGAAGCTGCTGCTTTTTTGAAGTGTTGCTGAAATCGTAAGGCTCTCCGTGATATTTTTTTGTGACCATGACTTTGAGTACTGTCCAAGGGAGTGTCTTGGCACCGTTTTTAGTGAATTCGGGCGGAAGTTGGGATGTGCTTCTGTAATCGATCGTGTGGAGCAAATAGCCCGAAAGCTCTTTAACGCGAACTCCCCCGAAAGTGGTGTATCCAAACTTGAGCTTATCACAGTCTTCCCTGAAAAATATAATCTTATTTCAAGCCAAAATTGTTTTGTCAGTTGAAACTTTGCTTGTTAGTTAATTAGTAACTAATAGTTGAGCAGATAATTACGCGAGGAATGTGCTGTTTCCGCAGTTGGGTTGATTTTGTGGATTGCAGTCACCCTTGCCTAGAATGATATTCCGAATTTGTCCAAAAGCAGGCAGATATTTGGATACTTCCACGAAGTCTTGATCCAGCCCATGGCTTTGAAAAATGGAAGAAACAACCAAGTCGTACTGGTCCATCATCGCTCTATTCTCGCAAGCACCCGCTGTCACCGGGATCCATCCCACTTTAATGGTGTCGTCAAGCAATACCGGTCTCACCACCAATTTGCGCAGGTCCACTCCATTCAGAATATCCTGATCCTTCAAGCGTTTGTGGAACGGTGGTAAGATGAGCACTTCCGGTTCACAATCATTCGCCCAGTTGACGGAGAAGCGTAGTAAATAAAAGTAGTATTTATCGTACAGTTTCTCCGTCATTTCCAAGGTTGGCTCAATGTCACCCTCTGACAGAAAATTTAATTTGATGTAAACTTGGCTATTCGGATTTCTCCCTTTTGCGATGGAATAATATGTTGCAGTCAGTTGCCCCTTCAGGTATGCTTTGAACATGGAATAGCTAAGGATGAACTTTTCCAAGGGTAAGTCCACTTCCAAGACCACGATGTCCACTTGCTTCAAGATCCACAGAATTAAGCCCGAATCAGAATCATCCCAACCGATACCATAGTCCAGTCCCACCTTCACACTTCCCTGATAGCGGGACTTGGTCACCAAAATAATATCTTGTAGTTTTTGGATGACCACATCCTGATGTACGGTTGCTCTACCGCTCTTGTCACTGTGGATATCCCACCTCTGCATATGAAATACGATTGTAAAATGCTGGTCCTTGGGTAGCACAGCACTTTCCAGGAACTCTTCTGCATCATTTGTGGTCACTGGGATGGTGAAGTTTGACTCTTCTGTATTCGTGAGGGGATTACTGAACCTGTTTTTGTTATTAAATCATGTTTTAACTTAGTAATATGCATGGTATTAAGTTAAATTCAAATATTTTCAAAATAACTTCTTGCAAAGTACAAAAATGAAGCAGCTTTTGACATAATCCCCCATCCGTCATCATTTTCGTCCGGGCCAGTGATGTAAACTTTTTGATGTAATTGATATTTCCCCTCCGTTTTGAAGTATTTTCCACCTACAAATGCATTGGGATTATATAACCGACTCCTTGTGATAAAAATCGACAAGTTAATTAAAAGTTTTTTTAACGTTTCTGTTAACTTACTTGGCCTAAAGTATAAAATTTGGGATAGCTCCGTCCCAGTTTTGCCCAATGATTTAGGGTCAACCATGCTTGTTGAATTGCCAACCAACTCAGTAAGTGGACCCGTTACGTCAAATACAAGTTTTTCCGGGTACTTAAGAGATTTTAAAATGTCGCCATAGCTTCTTGCCTGACACTTGACCCCACTGAAATAAGGGATCAGGAAAAATATCAACAAGTAGACCCTGATATTCATTCTGATTCCGACCCACAGAATTTGCTCATGCGCTAGTTGATTAACTTGTAGCAATTCTCACTCCCGGCCTCGACTGACGCATTCAAATAAAATGAGCCTAAGCAAAAGTATAGGGTGTGGTTATCTATAGCAACCGCATTTTTGGAATTGTTGGCAGTTGACAGGGGTCAACTGCCAACACAAATTTCTGCCGAATCTCTTTTTCCTCTTCGGGGAAATTATTTGTGTACTTGCGAATTAATATGCTCCTTCCTTCTAAAATTTAAGGTGATTCATCTTGATCTGAATTAATTTAACTATAAGGATGTGGTGTGCAAGGAAAGTCCACATTTCCTTAATGTGATGTACAAGGAAATCCAAGTAACAAGGAAAATAGGAGGTTTTGCTCCAAACAAATCATAATAAATAACACTTTCCTTTTTAGTTTTATCATGTAAATGAATGCATATCATTTTCACTTGAAATTTTGCATTCTCTCTTTATTTATTTGGCGAGTATCAATAAGCTTGGACTTTATCGATGACAATTTGTTTCACTCGTTTGACTACTCTTTAATCTAATATTTAACTGGCCAACGACACCCATGGATAAGGAGTGTTGGGTTTCATGATAGGCGAGATGGTAATGACTTGACATGAAATAGTTAAAAACACTGACTGACTGGCATAAACGTCAATATGATCCCGTTTGCATTTGCTCACTAACCTCCACCATATCAGCTCAGTAGATCCATTCATATGAATTTGTTTGCATTCCAAATTATCAACACTCAGCTATTCCTTTACCTTGAAATTGGGAAATGATTACGACTATGAAAATCCTTCTCCCAAAATGTGTCCCATGAGATGGGAATGGAAACTATTAAACCAGCAAATGATTAAAATTTATTTACTTATTTATAGTTCATTTTTATTCACATTTGGGTACTCGCTGTAAAATTATATGACGGTGTGGTATTTGTATATTATGTAACTGTTCATATTTCTACGTAAAAGTAAATTATAAAAAAGATGTTAAATTTTATACATTGCAATTTGCACAACACAACTGAGTTTATATTTACTTGGGCTTGATATGATCGATGAGAAAGTATTTCATTTATTTATAATTTGCACTCGTATTCCACTACCCATAAATCATTTGCATGAATGGAGAAGAAGTTTATGGATAATTAATGATGACTGGGGTTGCCTGGTGTTGATGACATGATATACACAGTTAAAAACACTCCCTTCCTCACCCACCTCCACCATAGTCATCACTGGTTATGTTCATTTTCAAGCAAAATTGAGTCTCCTATCTCCTCATCAAGTTTAGTTTATACAAGCATAATGCACACTTATTTTAGCGTAATTTCATTTCAGCTTCAA
Organism: Pseudosinella alba; assembly: GCA_034700485.1. Lineage (NCBI taxonomy): Eukaryota > Metazoa > Arthropoda > Collembola > Entomobryomorpha > Entomobryidae > Pseudosinella > Pseudosinella alba. The sequence continues at coordinate 4,519 of JAQIXQ010002486.1, read as the reverse complement.
CACACCTTTCCAACTCCAAGGCTAAGCTCTATTCTGAGAGCTTCTTGTTCAGCTTAAATGCTCCCTATATTTCATGCTGACTTTGTTCTTGATAGGGGAGCAAAATAAATAAATTGTGAGTTACGTCATCCTAAGTTAGTGATGGAAAGTACGGAGATAGATGCATTAAATACAACCAAGTTATACAAGCTCTAAGCATGTTAGCTTGTTGGATTTGAATTGAAGTTAAATCTCATTTCACATATGTTTCAGGCTAACTTGGAGATGTTAGTAAGTCAGCATTTTTAGCACTCCGAATAGCTCGTCTTTTGAAAATACTCAAGTTTATGGATCTGGTTCTTGTTGGTCTACGTGACTCCGATCAAGAGCAAAGATTTTTTTGACATTACTCACTCAACCAATCCATAAGAGATCTTACATCTTAGGTTGTTGGGATGGGTAAAGAGGAAATTTCTAGCAGCTAGTGTAACTACATATTACAGAATTGTCCTTAACGTCTCTATACTCTAGATAGAAAATTTTTGCTTGTATTTCTTATCGTTTGTTCAATTTTGATTCTGAAACTGGATATTAAATCGTGCGTATATATTCCAGTTGCTTTAGAAATATACATTGATTCAGTAAATTAACTAATTTGCGCTAAAATTCCCTCAATAGAATTAAAAGTCAAAGCTCAGAATTAGTCTTTAATTATTTGTGATCTGAATAAAGAGTATTTTGTTCTTCAATGTTCACTTTGCCGCAAGTAGACTAATCGACAATGACCAAATTAGATGAGCTAGTTGCCATCTTAGACCAGTGCATTACAAACAATGACAGTGTCTGTGAAAAAATTCGCAACAAGCGGAGGGAAATTGCCAACTATCGTGAAAAATATCTCATTGCAAAAACCGCCGGAACCACGCTAGGCGTCCTTGGTGGCGCTGGGCTAATGCTCGCCCCATTCACTGCGGGCACATCACTTCTCTTATCTTTGGGGGCTGGAGCGGCAGGAAGAGTCGCCGGGATCGGAGTGAATTTAGTCACAGACATTATCGATTCCAAAGAGACAAAGGAATTTATTGCGGAGCTTAATCGCTTCAATACATCCAGAAATGATGATCTGAAAGAGTTGACCCAGTTGATGGACGAGTTGTCTGGGATCATACAGCGACATGTGGATCTGGGCTTGACCACCGAGCAGGCGACTGGCGTGGCCCTTGGAGAGTTCGGAGGATATGCCAATTTAGTCAGTTGTGGCGCGATGGCTGGTCCAAGCCCCCTCTTTAGAACAGTTGGGTTCGGACTCTTGGATGCTCCAGCAACATTAACGGTGGCAATGTATGGCACCCTCGGAATAATTTACTCCTTTGCCCAAACCACCAAAATGGAGCTGAGTGCAGGGGCCAAAGTCCTTGGTTTGGCTGGTCAAGGGTTGAATGTTGCCAAAGGGACCTTAAAGGGAGTGGCGGTGGCTGCTGGGGTCGTGTTCATTGCCATTGATGTGGGTCTGCTAATCAAGGATATTGTCCAGGACAATCAGGGCACTGGGGCGGCATATAAAATTGAAGAGCAGATTCTAGAGCAGACAAGAACCTTGACTGAGTTCAGGGATGAGCTGCGGGAATTTGTTGCGCAGTTGCAGTTGGTGGGAAATAAGCGTAAGGAGCCCAGTAAATTATAAATTATAATTAAAAACTAGAATAATACTCCTTACATAATTACAATCTCATTTTAGAATTAACCTCCACTTCCTCCGAAGAGGATGATGACGACTGCATTTGTAAGTCAATCAAGATCTCTGTTCTTTATTGCAACATGCAAAGTGCAAATCCTACCCAGGTGAACCAAGCAAAATTACAAAAATTCAAAGGAATGGTCCAAGCAAGCTGGCCAAACATTGTGGCCCTTGTGGAGACCTGGCTATCCAGCAAGCACTCGGACCAAGATGTGAAAGGAGCTTTGGGACTGGAGCAATATGAAATCTTCCGTAATGACCGGTGTGACAACGACCCGCCATTTGCCGCGGGGGGAGGGGATGACCCCACACGGGCGAATGAAAGGAAGGGTGGCGGCTGTTTAGTGGCTTGGTTGAGGGATGGGTTCGTTGAAGAATTCTTTAAACCAAGTTTGCTCAGTCAGTTTTCGAGTAAGTTTTCGGTTGATATGGAAATATATTTTTTTGAAACGGTTCAAATGTAGGTTGTCCATCCCTAGCATCCCACCAGAACCTGGATTTTCTCGCCACCGCATGCCGACACCCGGGGATATAACCGGACGCACTATAAATTTTTCCCGGGAACAATTCCCAACCAGAACCTACAGCTCCAATGATAATTTGCAGAGCTTCGCCATTGATTGTGCCTTCAACTGTGGGCCATGCAATCAGGGACGAAAATGTTTCAGCCACTCCTTCCGTGTCATGTATAGAAGACCTAATGCATACCGTCAAGCAGGAGATAAGGAAGAGCAGGGTAATTAGTAATTAGTAAATAGTTATTGTGATTTGGGCGACGATTTCAATTGTCTGTCAAAATTAGGTGAAGTTTTGAAATCCAATTTGAGGAGTTTTTCTGCGTTTTTTTTTGTGTAGATCAAGCGGACTTTAAACTGTTGGACAGAGAGTTGACTGAGCAAATGTGTGACCATTATGAAGAACATGTTGGGGGGATTATTAGAGGGGGCTATGTGGGAGGGGTTATCGTAGGCGATTTTAACTGGTCAAATGGAATGACCGACGAGGTGGCAGGAAGGATCCAGGAAGTGGGTTTGGAAAACATCCCCATCCCAGGGCGCACCATCAACAAGGGCGACAAGGAAAATCCAGATATGGTGAAAGAAATGAACATAATTTGACATTATTTGGTAGCAATGTGCAGGTTGATAGTGGAGGGAGGATGTTTAATGAATGATGAGTAATGAATGGGTTAATTTTTATAACAATTCGCAGGTGTTTGATTTTAATGGAATTGTGGAGCAACCCGTTGAAAACCTGGGATTCGTGAGTGACCATGCCGCTCTTTTCTTCAACTTGAAATTGGGGAAGGACTATGACTATGAATGTCCTTGTCCCAAATGCGTCGAATGAGATGGGAATAAAAACCACAACCAACGATCAATCATATTTAGGACAAATGGTACAATTTAACTTAATTGGTCGCGATTTTAACCGTACTGGAATGATTGCAATTAGCTAATTATTAATTATGTTAATTTCCATAATATTTTATTTCGTCATGAGAATAAATGACGTACAAATTTAATTGTACACCTTTCAATTTGCATTTTCTAAATGCATCTGGATTTTATTTACTTTCTCCTTTCGTTAAAGTATGACTATTTTGTTCATTTAAAGTAATATAATCCATTTTCACATTTCCATTCCTTCATTTCAACACATTCCGGTTTGCGCTGAAGTCCATAAAATTGCACTGTTGCCAACTTGAATTATCTCAACTCTCAACTTTCAACTTTTAAGTTATTACCGTTTTTAAAAGCCGCATACCTATTGCTGAATAAACATGAGCATTTGTATTGTTCCAAGTGTATGATATATGATATCATATGTAAAAGTTTCATTTTCCACTTCATCCCAATTCCCAACCTTGGTCTTTGCATTCCTCTTCTCTTCTTTCTTTGTCCTCTTCGTTGCTTTGGCTTGGCAGATCTCCGGAGAAGAAGGTTGTGTTGTGCAATTTGACATTATGTTGTCATATGACGAACTTGAACTATGGGGAAACTAAATACTTTGTTGACATGAATGCAGACATAGATAGGAAGAGGTGATGATGTCCAGTTAGTGAGTTATAGGATGGTGAATAAAGCTACATATTCTGGAAACTTGCAAAATGCACATTTTATCTTGCACTTGTTTCTGATAGAGGACCCCGATATCGGTCGATAAATCGTGAAGAGGCGTAATCCGAATCCAAAGGTTTGTAAATTACAATTTGCAATTTATGTTCCAGTGCAAACATCACATCACAAGTGCAAACAGGTAACAGGTATACTATCTACTAATAATTTTGTTTTTAGAGTAACTTTTAGAGAGGGGAACTCTTGAAATCCAAGTGCACAAAACAGTGCAGAAAACTGTCACATTTAAAATGTCATTACTTGCGATCGTTTTCATACACCCACCAAATAATATTATCTATATTTTCGTCAGAATTTAATTTTGTACGTCAGCATTGCTCTCGTAACATAACTTAAGATGACCCTTAGCGTAGCCGACGTTGTTGAAAGACTCAGCGTGGCCAGAAATGGGATTAATTTTTTGACAGGCGCAAACATTTTGATAAAAAGTCATATAATGGCCTATCATAGCCCTGAAATGCAGAATTCTGATCGGCCCAGAAGAGTCGTATTGTCCATTGAGGCGACATATTTGCACCAATTGTCATAAATTTTCAATTTGAATTTTCCAAAAAAAAACTGCAGACATGGCTTCACTATTTCATTCTCAATTGGCCCATCTCTTCATAATATTTATCAACTATTCACCGCCCATTTTAGGCCATAATGCCCCATCATCCCAAAA
>JAQIXQ010002485.1:0-10482 GCA_034700485.1 Pseudosinella alba | reverse complement strand
AAGTAATGTAGGTGGATGCAGGGCTCAACTAGCTGCTCTGTATTTTGTTAAAGAACTTTCTCCTCAAAGAGAAAGTTTTATGCACAACGCTCGTTTAATGAAACTCTACCGGAGGCATTGAAGAAATAAGAGAAAAAGTCAAGAAAGGAAAGAAAATGCTCAATGCCTTGTATAATACTGCAGCATTCCTTCTCCTTCTCACGCACGCTCTTCCATATCCCTCTCAAGTTGGGCCAAGTCATATGGGAGTTTAATTCTTTCAAGTTGAGGATCCAAAGACTTAAAGATTCTTTGTTCGCAAACGTCTCATTTGAAACTTTTTCGGGAAGAAGAATGGAGTCCTTTAATGAGCTGAAATTTACGTGAAAAGTTGGATTCTGGGGACCTGCTGGAATGGGAGAAGCAAAGTGGGAAATATTTAGTGGGACTTTCATCTGATCCGAATTCAAGGAAGGCAATCACCGTTTCTTTCTAACAGAGAAAGTAATCGATACCGGTCAAAGCTTAGAGCCAAATATTTTAAAGGAGTCTTAATTAAACCCAAATTCTTTCTGTATTATGTTATAAAAACTTATCTCTGATACCAGTTGCTCACCTATTTTTAGTTTGCGCAAATGCTGAATTCCCTGTTTTAGTTTACCGGCTCGTAAGTATGCCATTTTTGTTGCTGATTTAACTTAAATCTGCAGGTTTATGAGGTAAAGTTCATTCAATATTAAATTTAAATCATATGAAAGCATAACCGCTGAAATTGCAAAGTATCTTGGAAACCTCGGCTCTTTCAAGCATAAAAAAATACATGCATTGCCTCATTCCAAGATTGAGTTGTCATCATTATTAGATAACCTCTTCAGGTTCCTATTTCCAGTTTCATCTGGTTCACAGTGATAGTGAAGCGGTTGGATTGGATCCTGATTGCGAGTCAGCTCACACTTCACCCCTAAATCAACTCCCTCGATACATAAACTTTTCAAGTTGGTCAATTTGCGTAAGTAATTTTGAAACATGCGAGAGTTCAATGAGGCCTGAAATAGCAGCGATGAAGCTGTTGATTTGATACATTATACCTAGTCTAGTTTCAACTGGGTCGGTAGAAAGGGATCGTTCCCTAACAACAGATCCAAACTTGAATGAATGGAGTGGGATCACTTTCCTCCATGGGCAAAGAGCCAACTTTTTCAAGCAAGCTGGTTTGCATTTTCGCATTCTGTATGTGGGCTTACGTTAGATATATAGCAACTGGATAATGTTTACAAAGCGTTTACTTTTTCCAGTTCCAACTTCAAATAACGTATTCATTTTCATCGGAGTCGGTGTGTTTCTGTATCGTGTTTTTTTTCTTTGCAATGAGTGAAACGTTTTATTCTTGGAAGCAAAACTCGACAAATCTACCAATTCGATTTGTAGAATCATGATCCATTCAATTTCATTACTCTTCTGCTTGATACATGACATCTGTTCAAATTGGGTGTGACAAGATACTGCCATTGTCATTAATCATTACATTAATGGTGCTAATTTGATTGCAAAGTTTATTTTAATGCTAATTTTATCGCACACCCCAAAACCAACCAACCGTACAGACGTGCACGGCATGTGGTATTTGGTAAACCTTCATTTTATTTTGTTCATTATTTGTTCAAGTACATTCATTTCTTTTATTCAAATAGGTGCATAATAATATGCTTTCACCGTGATTTCCCAGAGGTATGCTTTCACCCCCTCAGCTCAACATGGTGGGTAGCGTAATTCGAAATTGGCAATCAACTGCACGTGTTAGTAAATTCACACAATTTGCTTCACAAAAAAATATTAATTGTAATGTATTCATCCCATTCCATTTTTTGACTCAATATTTCAGAAAAGCTAAATTCTACAGGTTATAGTTCCAAGAAAAGTATGCACCAGAAGATGAATGGATGGAGGATGTGACACTTGTGATTGCTATTTTAAAAAATTGGAAATGTGAATCTAGCAGTATTTTTTTCAACATATAGCCATAAAACCAATAGTAAAAATTTATTACTTTATTGGCATTCCTATTAAAGTAATGAATAATTCTTGGTTTGTGCAAAGAAATGTTAGAACTTGGTTAGAGATCGTCTCTCCTTCATTTTTAAACATGACAATGATGGATTGAGTAAAAAGTGCGAATTTTGTAAGCATACGCTTTACGTAAATTGCGAAAGTATGAATCTATCATACACTATATTATACCGTCTTCCTTGTGTAATTGGTAGAGACTCTAGAAATATTTCCCCCCGGTTTTGTCAAAGTATATCTCAAGTCCCTCTAGTGCTACTGCTTGCCTTAAATATAACATAGTTCTAGCCTGGGGCTACTGAAAATAATTTTTTTTGGTTAGAACGATTCACTGACTACTCCTTTTTGCCTAGTTTTAAATGAACTGGATACCTATGAAATATGGTAATAGATATACCAATGTATGATGGGGCTCCAGAGCTTCATCATGTCCTTCTAGAATAATTACGATTATGTTACTCTGGAAAGATGTAGCTAGATGCACGACTAGATTGAATATTGTATAACACTTTCACCATTTAATGTCTATGGGTGGAATATGTATCCCTCTTCGGGATTTCACTTTCTCCTTTTAGTAGGACATATACGCTATTGAGTTAGTTATGCTACATTTCTCCCAAATTATTTAAATTGTAGCAGATATTCACATGGAAATACATTCAAACTTCAAATTGAGATCATCATTTCAATCCGTGGAAATCATTATGATGGCATAACACGAGGAAAGGAAAATTGAATCCTTCCACATCCAGAAATATCCTTGCAAGTTCTAGCAACGGAAATACAAATGCTGTAGAATGCTTCTTATCTGTAGTCATTTGTAGTAGTCCCTCGTGATTGCTTTCAATGACCCATTATAGGAATAAGAGTAGGCATGTTAGGAACCAACGATGAAGATGTAGTGCAAAGTTATATTCATTTACTTACATTTTGCTTTCCACGGTTATCAAAATAATCAACCTATTTGGGCCTACGTATATGTTTCAGATTATATCAAGGGAAGAACAGTACAAATGGACACTTGACATGAAGTGGGCTCGATATCAACGTGGAGGATGTTGAAGCACACCTTCTGTCGACTTTCCCCTTTTATCTCATCATGTTTCAAACTCAGAGAATAGAGAGAAAGTTATTCATTTGCGAGTTATTTGCTCTTCTCCGTCTTCTTTTCAAACAATCAAAAGTTTAGTTGACATATAATGTGTTCTGGCTCCCTGAATATATACGCTGGTAAAACATATATGACTATGAATAGCTCATGACTATTTGAGAATATTATCTTCCTAGTTCGTCGTGGGTCTTTTTGTCTACATGCAAACTTATACGGCGATTCATTCATTGTACTCTCTCCAGAGTTGTGAAAGTAAATAGGTTTTCAGGGCATTGGGTTTGTTGAGATATCTTTAAGTAAATATGAAATGTAATTATATATGTGTAATTGATATTGATATTTCATTTTCCTTCATACACTTACTGTTTCTGTTTCAACCACGTCATGTAACTTCAAATTAAAATGTGTCAAATCAAAATCAATTTTTTTGTGTGTTATTGTAAGAAGATCTACTGTATTTTATAAACCCCGTATAACCTAGTGGCGTCTATGTACATGATTAGCGCATATCTTATAATGAAGGCGTGAGAGTGTGTCACAAAACTAAGGTTATCTGAGAAAATGAAAACTTGACAACAGTTTATTTTGATTCTTGATCGTTTCCCTGCATTATGCAGTTTAACATGAGTGCTTCCACTCCAAGTTTTGCAGAAGCTGCTCAAATCTGTATGATAGATTCATGGACAAGAAGTATAATTTACTTTGCATTTTGTTTTGTATGCCTCTATTGCATCCAGATGAATGCAAGGCATGCACTTAATGAAGGTGAGCGAGCGCCATGTGTAAGAAGAAACTACCCAGGTACAGGTATGGGAACGGTCGAATTCAAATGTGTTGCTCGCTGTATCCAGCAAGTAAAGAATCGTCCTCGTCATTTGACTCCTTTGACTAGAGTGAGATATGAACATACCTATGCATTATATACTTTCTCGTGAACACTAAAGACAAGCATGTAGAAATATAATCGAAATTTTGATAGTTAAATGTTTTAAACAAAGCATTTCCTTTTCCTAAAAGAGCCTAAAAAATTGGGAATGGGAAACCTGTAGATTCTCCACCCACAATATCATTTCATCTTCTTACTCCAGTTTTGGCTTTTCCCTTCATAAAAGTTTTTATGAGATGAGAGGCGTAACTTGAAGTTGAGAAAGAATACATACGTAAAATATATCTATCCGTTCAATATGCTCTCGGAATGAAATTAAATGATATCTATAAACTAAAGGCATGAAATAATATTGCACTTCTCACTTTCCCATTTTTCCTGTCTCCTCTTGCCAGAGGAAGAATTTATATGTCTCATGCATCGCCTCCCATTCAGATCGTTCATCCTTTCATGTAATTTTTCCCATCTATGAAGTGGGATGTCGAGACAAAGAGATGGAATGAGAATTAGCAGCAGGCTCCACTCCTTCTCCCACCTTTTCCTGCTTCTCCGGTGAAAGCGGAGAAACCCAACATTTTCTCCCGTGCCTTTCTCCCATTTTACTATTGCCAAACCCAAGTAGTGTATCCATCAGGAAACCATTCGCGTGAAATGGGTCGGGAAAGACGGAAAGATAAGGTTCATTTGTGGAGTATTGCCGGGGATGGATGGTAATAAGAGATCCGTTGTATGAGCTTGGCACATGTTGAGTCTTGGATTTGAAACAGATGACGACCCAGCTACGGTGAAACTCCAGAGGAAAGAAAAGAGCGTTAGTGTTCGATCCCATAAAAGTATATACGTTGGTCGACGAATATTCCGGGTCAATTGCACATATCGTATGGCACTTGGGTGAAATATTTGGTCTGTTACATTAGACTTTTTTTTGCACAGAGATTTTGCAAGAGCAGGTCCTACATGGTTCGGGCAAGCGGAATCAAAAACATCTACTGCTAAGTCTTCATCTGTATCAGGAAATTAGAGTTAGTTATCACCCATCCGGTTATATAATCATCGAGAGGCATATGTAGGAGTGAGGAAACGTCGAGCAGTTTCGCATTTCATACAGCTATTCATATATCCTTCCCAGTAAATATATATCTATTTTCAGGAGGCACAGAAAGTATGTTGCTCCCTCTTGAATGACGTGGTTGTAACGCTCCCACATATTGCACCAGAGAGAGTTGTGGAGGTATCAGAGTGGAACCCGAGGAAAAATGAGGAAGGATGTGGGATAAGATCCTTAATTACTAATAAATCTTTCAGTGCACCTTAACTCCTTCCCAGACGAGAAGGTGGAAGTTTTCCTAGCTTAATTCCTCTGATGAAATATTCCCTTTGACATGAGCTTAGCATTCGGTTTCCTTCAGAATGGAAGAAGCAGCGTCTAGCAGCCAATTCCGATGCTGAGTCACTCATTCATACATCCCAAAGAAGGAACTGTTTGTCTTGAAAATGAAGTTTGGAAGAAATCCGTCGTTTCAAGGATAAAGCAAGCTTAGGAACAACTAGTAGAACACATTGGAGGGAATGGATTAGACGAAAAGCTTTCTGCTTTCTCCTGTACAAACCCTTTCCATTAAAATTCTTCTACTTTGTTATTGTTATTATTACTTGGGATGAAAACATTTAGAAAGTTCATTCAAAACAAAAATCCTTCACCAGGCCGTTATAATTTCGTTGTGAATGAAAAGACAATATGAGACTAAATGAATTTTAATACTCTACCAAAAGTACCAGCAAGGAATATTATATTTAAATGTCATCCTCCCTTTCATGTTGTATTTTGCAGCCGAAAGGCAAACTCCCAACATCAGGAAGGGATAGTGGAGAAGGAAGATCTGCCTGAGCAATTGCCGGTTAATGCCTCGGAGTAGACGAAGTTTCATTAAATCGCCCTATTCTCTTAGTCTCTATTTATCTGACGAAAACTAAAAACGTGCCGTTAGCTTCATCTTTCATTTTGTTGAATATATACAAATTTTGCAATTCTAGGAAGCTAAAAAAATATTGGGCCCTTTATGAAACTTCGGTGCTGTTTTTCTTACTGTATTCATTTCACAATGGTACAATGACAGTTCACTTGATATGCCGTCATCAGCTTTCCCAATGCAATGGACATATGGAAAACTTACAGCGGACGTCATTTTTGTTTGATGGAGAGTTCTGCTGTGTAAATAATATTTTTTTCAAAAATGCATCTTTGTTTTCCGACAAAGAAGAAACCGGAATAAAAAATTTCAAAGGACTACCTTGAGTTGATAACCATTCTTTGAGCACGAATGAAACTGATAGTGATAGATAGAAGCAGAGGCACCTGTATCTTTGATGTGCGTTGTGTTGTGATGAGATTTACAAGTGTAAATTTCAAAATAAACTTCTCAAGTGTGGAATGTTTATCATGTCTGCTACATTCCAGCTAAAAAATATAAACCGACTTTTCTGAGAGTAGTACTCCATATGCTCATGTCGCGAATTTGTATTTTATTTGTAGCTATAAAATTTACTCATTTACTCTGAGGCAAGCTCAAAATCTTTAGCATTTTTGACAATTGTTTTTAAGAAAATTTTTAATTACGTGCTCCAAATGCATACATTTAATTCTAATGCAGATGGCTGATGTGCTTCGATCAGTTCGATCTGATTCTTATCGAAAACAGTAAAATATTATACCCTAAATGACTTAATAAATAATATTTTGTGTTGAAGGGGATCTTAGCTAATTGGCAACCTCTCCTAACTTCAATTTCATGAACGAAAGAAGGAAATTCACACGTTGCATAAGTAATCAGCCCTAGCTCTGCCTTCATTGTAAACACGGCGTTTCAAGGTGTTACTTGAACAAGTTGACGTTTTCGTCCACTACTACTGTAACCTGAGAGCATGCTTCATTTCAAAGGATTATTTCGCAAATTACAAAATGAGAAATACTCCCTTTCACCATCCATTTTCTCTCCCTCATGTAAGAAGCACAAGTACATACTCTGGTGGCCTAGTCTCTTTAGCGAAAACCCGCATTACCTCAGGGACATCATAAGTAGGCTGCTTTTACTTTTGAAGCTAGTACTTTCACTTTTATATCCACAAGATATTACAACTGTCACTAGAGACCTCTATTCCATAAATAGAAGTTTGTGGGGGAAGTAGCTCACCACCAAAACATGCCTGAAATAGGACAGGAAATTCCAAAAATGCAATGATATGAAAATGGAACAAGATGCGATTATAAGAGTAAGGCATACTCGCTTGACTTTACAGTGTTTATTAAAGAAATCTCCAAGGTCAGGAACAAGAATAAAGTTTCCACATTCTTTTACACCTTTTACCAAGGGACTAGTCAATTGACTTAAGTTTCCCGTAACCGCACTAACACACAGGTCTTAATGAGAAGCCATTGAAGGGATCATAAACATTTCCATTATATGGCCTCGTGACTACATTTTTGGAGCTACCTCCAATTACACATTAGGCCATGGAACATTTACTTATCTATATACGTATCCGTATCGTAGGATCACAGCCTAACTGGTAAGTATTTGCTACCAAAATGGCTTGCACATAAATTATGATATAATGTTGCAATTACCGTAAAACTGTAAAACGACGGAGGATATTACGAGTCTCCTCCGTTCGTTAAATGGATTCAAAAAATGCAGAAGTCTGGTAATGGGAGGGATGTGTAGCGACATGGAACAATTTTATTTTACTGTTGGTTTATCACAAAATAGGAACCCGCTCTAGTTGCAGTTGCAGCGTTAGGAGAGTTAGTCTATTTTCCCCGCGATAGAATATTCCGCCATGCCATCCAGCCAGAAATCTGTAATGGCAAAGCACATTTTTTATGGCCCCAGAAAATATTACTCACTCAGGTGGAGAATATTAAGCTAGCTCATAATATTCGTTATGGAATACAATGCATAATTATAAAATTTGTATGAAAATTTCATTTTTCCAAGGATGACTTAACAATGCATTTACAATTCCGCATCAAAGCGTACTTTGACGACATGGCTTACTATTACTGAACTTGCCAATACTTTAAATTGTACAGGTAAAGATTTTTTTAAATTTTGATAATGGAAATGTGCAACATAGTGGTCAGCAGTACCATATTCATCATCATTTTTTCAGTACTTTCTATCTTTGGTAATTGATTTTTATAGCATGATAACCTCATTGAATCAAATTCAGATTATGTACCTAGGTAATTTATCCTGATTACAATCAAAATGGAAAGGGACTAATCGAATATAAAACTATGTATGGGATTCCCCCTTCTTTCAAATGTGTAAAGGTAATTCCGTACAGGAAATGAAATTATTACTTCGTTTATTTAATAAATTGGGACAATTTCAATTATTCTTCGGGTTGTTGGATAATTGAGAAGTTGAAGGCGAATATGCCAATCTCATGCTCATGAATTTTGACATATGAAAATATGGTTCTTGTCAATGTCAATTTAGGGTACGTAACACTGCCTGATACGGTGTCACAAATCTTGAAATCCAATCCCTGTAAATTCCAAGGAGAGAGTGAATAATTTAAATTCCTACATGCAAACTAAAACCAATCCTTATAGGTAGGCATGTCATTTTTGTCAGTGCTGTTCCATATGAATAAGTTATAAAACAGGCTAATAATTTGACTGATAGAAAGTAATAAGCTCAGGTATCCCCCAAAATAGTATATCCAATCCCAGTTCAGCTTCAGTTTCAAGCAGAGACATTAGGAGTTAGATTTTCTTTCGCTAAAAAACATTTGTTTCGGGACTGTTGTAACTCTCGGGATACCCCAAGATTCTCTTTCCTACTTGAACTCCATCCAAGAACGCGGAACGTAATGAACAAAATTACACTTACGACTAAAGATAGTAATGAGAGAACGTCGAAAACTTTTCTTGTTTCCTCTGAAGGAAATCCTAAATAAACATTCACTATCTGAAAATCTGAATCGTTAGTGCATAGCTCTCTAATTTTGGAGAAAGCTGTGCGAAACAGATAGGGCACGACTTAACCGAAAAGTCTAGTTTGCTTATTTTCAGTATAATGCATGGGACCCAAACTCAAGCAAGGTAAGCCGGAAGAGGAGAAAACAATATCATAAATTAAAATAGAGATCAGGAGATCTAGATCAGGAGAAAATCAAAGAAAATCTTAACGAGATACTATATTACCAGTAGGAGGATATTGTATTCTGCTAACCAAGGGGTCAGAGCCACTTCACATAATTGTAAAGTTTCGCAGGGCTTGTCCTGGATATTCATTCAAGTACCTATTTGCTTGCTTTAGTTATTCCTCTCTAAAGGGAAAGAGATCTCATCTCAAGAATAAGAAAGTGGAAGAGGAGAGAAGAGGAGCAAGTTCTCGAGTTAGTTGACCGCAACACAATCCACTTGAATCCACCAACCACAATACAATAAATACGATGATGCTTAAGTTCGGTCACCGGATCTGGAGAAACGACAAGGTACTCCTGATGCCCGAGAAATACATTAAATCCCCTTGATAAGATTTGTAAATCCATAGTCAAACAAACAAACACAAGTCCGTATACCTGGGTAAATACTTACATGTATAAATGTATGACATGAAAACAGCAAGGTTCAGGTGGGCAACAATAAATAGCCACAGGATTACTTTCTATCTCTGCTTCCTTTGGTGTGGGAATTATGGAGAAACATTCGATCTGGGACATTTTCTAGTTTCAAATTTCTACTACCACACAAACCAAGGAATGAATCTATCTATTTTTGAGACTTTGTTATGTCATTTTTTTTCTTTTGTGTCTCCCAACTTATCCCAACGTAATTCCCCTTTCTCCCCCAAACGAAAGTAATCTATTTACGTTGGATTTGATACAGCTTTACAGTATTTCTCAGTTTCTCCTTCTGGGCTTTCTTTGACGCATATGATATACTTGAGATTTAACGATAGAAGCCCCATCCAATTTCTTGGCTGCTTTCTCCAGGCAAGATAGAGACAGAAAAGGAGAATTAAATTTAAAAATCAAAGGGAAAAAGAAGAACGCTCTCCTTCTCTCTCGTGAACTGTGACATTAAAAGAAGACACTGCACTGGTCAAATGGTCCAGTCCAACAAAAGCCATTAAATTCTGCTGAGATGATGATAACGGCTGGCCATTGGTGACCACCTGACCTCAGCCGATTGTATGTCAAGTTGGAGTTGAAGCCTAAATTGAGAATTCTGCTATCTCCCCCGTCCCATTTCTTTCTTTACCAGAAAGAAGCCTGCCTCCAAATAATCTGATTATATTTATGGGAGGTAAGTAGCAAATTGAATTAGTGTAAGTAAAAGTCAAAATGGGGTTCATGAAAACAGGTGGTAACAAATGTTACAGCTTGGCCAACAAGGCCGATGATACTTGTTTAATAAAAAGCGTACCCA
>JAQIXQ010002484.1:0-10482 GCA_034700485.1 Pseudosinella alba | reverse complement strand
CCTTTCTTTTCCTCGACGTGGACGTAATCATGACATATTTTCAGGTGTTCCTGTAGTTGTTCCTTGGTTAGGTAATATGCCTTGCAGGTGTCCATTGAACATCTCTCAGGATTGTTATTGTTTGTGAGATCATGGTGAGACTTAAGATGCTCTACAAGTTCTAGTAGACCAAGCTTTTTATACGTGGTTTTGCAAATGGCACAAGACGGTTCATGAAGGTTCGCGGAAAGGTGTTCTTTCAAATGATGGTTAATGTGGGCTGCTTTATCGTGAATATTTCTGAACTTGACATCGCACCGTGGACAGGGAGTCGCATGTCCAGTGTCTTCAAAACTCATTTTACGTATGGAATGCTGAAACTCATGCCTGGACAAGGCTGGAGCATAAGAACATTTAAATTTACAGAATTGGCATGAGAAACTGCCGTGTATCGCCTTATGCTTATCCAAGTCCTCTGATGAATACAAGGCAAGTCCGCAGCCAAGACAAATGAAAATTGTTTGCGGTAAGTCAATTAGTGCCACCTTGTTGAAACTTTGTTTATCGGCCTCGGCATCACCAGTTTCCTTGTAATTAAGTGGCCGGGAGAGCACTTCAACCTTGACGCTTGTTGTCGGATCGTAGAAGGGCTTGCAGGACTCCGAATCTTGACGGTGGACCAGAAAGGCCTTGAAACTCAGGAATAGTTCGTTGCAATCAGGGCATTTCAACCGAAGACTCGTCTGTTTTGTAACGACAACCTCCCTAAACTTTTGAGTTTTGTCACTGGAGTCTTCAGAACCTGCGTCCGAGATGTCGATAGTGTTAGAATTAGCATTATCATTGTCATTTACATTTGGCTCTTCGTCATCATCCATATCCAACGCGTCATCATCTTCACTTGAGGATGACGACAGTGACATATTGTCGTCATTATCGCTGACCAGATCCCCTTCGTTATCAGACACTAGCACAATGTTCATTTCACTCGTTTCCTGGAGACACTCTCGGACGTGCGAGTTCAATCTCTCCAAGGAAGAAAATGTTTTCTTGCAGTGGTCACATCGATGTTTTGCACGTAGGCCAAATTTCTTTCCCGAATTTTCTGTTAGGCTGGACTCCTCAGGTGTGTCTGCGGGTGGCAGTGTTGTGGTGTCAATGTCAGGGGTGATGGGAGTCTCCGGACGGGGTGAATTGTCGGGTGCTAAATCTTCTGTAGCTGGATCAATCTCATTTTGTATGGTTGACTCAGCCTCTGGTGAAAGGGAGCCTTTTTCAATTTCCCCTCCTTCCTCGTTGGTTTCCGGAACCACTGAAATGTTTTTGATTAATGCGTGGAGGTCATTTGTGGAGGAGGATGTCGGAGACCCTTCATCGCCTTCACAACCTAAGTTTGATGTGCTGTCTGGTTTAACAACCCTATTAAAATATTCACCGTGACGGAGAAAATAAAATTATTTCATGATAATAAAAAAAATCTTGCCTTATTTTATATTCTTTTAGCGTAATGGGTACTGGAGATTTTTGTACAATTTAAAAATATGGTTTTACCCTGTGCTAACCGACTGCGAAAGTTGAAGCAACATCGTCGGAGCTGGTTGAATTATGGCATCGGTAACTGCGTCGGAGTCACACTTGGGAATCTTCAGCTTCGGAAAAGAGCTTGACTCCTTTTCAGAACCTTACAAACGAATTTATCAGTAATTTTTTTTGAGACGAAAAAAATTTGACGCTTTTCATATACTACGCAAAATTTGATATATAATGAACAAAAATGAACTCTTACATTTTGCAATGAAAAATTTCTTCGACTTGACTACCGCGCCCATTGTTTCCACTGGACCCTTCCATCCTCCTCCACTATCTTCCATTTCCACGTTCCAAAAAAACTCGCGAAAATACTTCATTCTTGATTTGACCCTTTGAGAAGCCATCATCGCACACTTCAGTTTCTGCACATGCCAGTCAAGATTCAGTTCGATTGTTTTTAGTTGATGGAAGAGTTCACAAAATGATTCCATAATTCTGAAGCAGTCTCCACAGGATAGCATCCCAATTTCTGCGGATTTGGCCAAAGGGAAAGGAAATTTATTTTTACAGTTCAACCCATTCTCGAACATTCCATCTGTCCATTTGGTTCTTCTGTTCAGATATCTTTCGAACAGTTTGAAAAATCTTTGTTGAACTTCCTCTAACTTCGAATGAGGATCCTCAGAAATATCATTTTCACTTCCTCCTTGGGAAGATCCACTCCCACCCACTTTATAGCAGATTGGGCAGCACGTTTGCTTCATTTTCTACTAATTTTGTAACTGAAGTAGTTTACTGAAAATATTGTCGGGAGTAATGAACTTCATTTTTAATTTTTAATCTTCACAACTTGAATTATAACTGACTGAATGACGGAACCACTGTACAAGAGGTGCCTCTGATGTCTGAAACAAAACAAGAAACATCTGTCTCTATTTCATCATGATACCGGTAATGATATTGCATGAAAGCATATTTCATTCTTTTACGTGAACGAAGGATGGGAGCTATACACAAAATGTGTGTTTAGAATGTCCGTTGTTATTTTGATCATAGGTGCAATATGACATGGTTGATGAGCTTGTTGCGTGTAGAGAAAGGAGGGTGACAAAATAAACTTCCAGATATGGATTTAGTGTATATTTGTACTCATAAGTCATGACATTTAATAAAGTAATTACAACAATTAGCAATCAATTGAATTATACGGTGGATAAGAACATGAAGTTAATACTTATATGTATGATGAATGTCCAATAGACAAATAAATATTTTTTGTATTTAAATTATTTTATGTAAAAATAAATTTGATATAAAATGAAATTCAACGCAAATGGAGAACTACAAATTAACTTTCTAAATCGCATCATCACTTGAGCATGTTTCATCAGTTTCAACTTCCACTTTCTTCCTTTTAGTCCCTTTCCGCGAACCCAAATTGGTTTTGGTAAATTTTCTAGGAACATCTTGAATCACGTCCCCGTGCTTATTATTGACATGGATTCGCAGATTATGTCGATGAGCATATGCCTGTCCACAAACTTGGCAGACGAATTGTTTATCCTTGGTGTGGGTCCTCATGTGCTCCGCCAGTTTGTGCTTATCGATACACTTCTTGGAGCAGACACTGCATTGAAATTGCCAACTCTCAGGTCCAGAATGGGAAAGGTAATGCTTCTCAAGTCTGTCTTTTAGCTTGAAGACCTTCCCACAAAATTCACAGACATGGGTGGGCTTCTCCTCACCATGATTGGATTGCATATGCTCAACTAGAAATTTAGGATCGCTGCCATTGAAAGAAGCTTCACAAGTTGGACACTGAACATCTTTAATAGGCCGGCGATGATCAAGAGGCTTGTGATAATTTAAAGTGCCATCAGCCGTAATGTGATTTATAAGGTCTTCCTTTGATTCGAACACGACAAAGCAGTTCTCAAAGACACATGGGAGGACCTTGTCCGAGTTCACGTGATACTTTATTCGGTGGGCTCGAAGTGGTTGTAGTTTAAAATAGCAATTTCCGCAATCGTTGCACTTATACTTTCTCTTATCCACCCCCAAATCAATACTGTGACGCCGTTTTAGATGAATTCGGAGTTGCAATTTTGTCAAAAAGTAGGAATTGCAGTTGGTCAATGTGCATCTTTTTATGTTGCCCGGACTCTTTGCATTTGTTAGGTCGTGGAATTGCTTCAAATGCTGGCCAAGTTTGAATGGGGCACGATGGATGGCGGGTCCAGTTTTGCAGATCGAACACTTCATCTCATTGAATGTTAAGGACATGTGAGCCTTCAAATAATGATGGATATACATTTTAGCACCATTGCCACTTTCTTTCCAATTGAGGTCACATTGAGGACATTGTATGCCCTTCGGAGCACCGTGCTTCTTTCGATCTGCGTGCTTTCTTGCATGCTTTGCTATATCTGGGGCGTAAGTTCGTGTCACATGACAAAATCTACACTTAAATGAACCATGAAGCCCATTATGAGCTTCCTTGTCATCCAGGGAAAATGATTCGAAACCACAAACCTTGCAGATATATATCTCTTGGGGAAGATCAACCACGGCAAATACAGTTTTCTCTGACAATTGTTCCAAACTATTTTCGTTTCTCGGGGTGGCCATGACCTCCACACTGATAATTGTTGTTGGGTCTTGAGGTGGAACGCATTCATCAGGATCGTTACGGTGAAGAAGGAGTCCCTTGATGTCAACGAACAAAAGGCTACAGTCGGGACATTTCAATTTCACGATTTCGTCCGTGTTTCGGGATGAATGCATTTTCTTTGTGTGGACATCTAAATCCGCTTGACAATTAAATGCGCGAGAGCATTTAGCCTTCTGACACTTGATTAAAGTATTTGATGTCGAATTTGCATGATGCTTTAATCGGTGTTTGTTTAGATCGCCCGTTTTGTAGAAACTTCTTTCGCAGTCTTTGCACTTCCGACCACCTCTGTTGTCCCTCTCTTGCACCTGCACATGGTAGATCTTCAGGTGCTCCTGTAGTTGCTCCTTGGTTAAGTAATAGGCTCCGCAGCCACTCATCGTACACCTCTGCGGGGTTTTATCATTGGTAAGGTCGTGGTGTGACTTGAGATGTTCGGCAAGTTCCGAAGGCTCTAAATATCTGGCAGTGATTTTGCATATGGCACAAGAAGGTTCATTCGGGGTCAATGAAAGATGTACTTTCAAATGATGTCGAAGGTAATGACTCATAATCTGTTTGCTGGTATATCGAACATCACATCGCGGACAACAGGGAAGTCTATTGTTGCCCCAATTTGATTTGTCAACTTTGGAGTGCTGAAGTTCATGAAGGGACAACTTGGGTGCGTATGTAAATTCTAAATCGCAGAAATTACAAGGAAACCTCCCATGAAGTTCCTTGTGCTTCTCCAAATCTGACGGTGAGTAAAATGCCAGCTCACACTCTGTGCACATGGATATCTCCTGGGCTAGCTCAATCATCGCAAATTGAGTAAAAGCGGGAGTGGGATCCTCCGGGATATTTTGGTTGTCTGATGCCGAAGCAAGAACCTCCACTCTGACACTTGCTGTGGGGTCATATGAGGCCTTGCATGATTCGGAATCTTTGCGGTGCATCAGAAACGCTTTGAAAGTATGATATAAGTCGCCACAGTCAGGGCATTTTAAACTCAGTCTATGCCCTGGATTGGGTTGCTTTTGACACTTTGTTATGTCCAAAGCGCAAGCGGGTTTGACATCCAATTTACTGTTCTTGGCTCCTTTGTAGTTATTACTGCTGACAAATCCAGGATCGAACTCGACTTCCTCTTCGCTGGATGACGAGAACAAGGACGAGTTGTCACTGTCGTTGTTATTAATCTTCGAGTAGGTATCTGATTCGGAGTAATTGTCAGAGTCGTCTTCGTATTTGGGGTCACTGTCCTGACTCTGACATTCTTTTACATGGAGCTGTAACCTCTGCAAAAGTGGAAATGTTTTCCCACAGTGTTCGCACCGATGCTTGGCACGTAAGCTTGATCTCCTCCCCTGATTTTCAGTGGGCCTTGGCACCTCATCAATATCTATTATTATTACCGGAGAAGTTAACGGAACAGTGGCGAAATCAGAAATCTGATGCTGCTGCGAATTATTGGAACCAATCGTTTCTGTGACATCATTGGCTTCAATCTTTGCTATTTGGAGTTCCGCTGATTCGATTGTGCTATCGTCATGGTCGACGTCCATCTCGTCATTATTACTCGCTGATACCAAAGAATGAAGATTATCATTTCCGACCACACTTTGACTTCCTTCGCCCAAATATCCAGTTTCCACATCAGATTCGAAATAGGTTTCCGATGAAGGAAATCCTGGAGGGGGATCTTGAGTTTCTTGTGGATTTGCTGGTGTAAAATTTACTTCTTCAGTGGTGAAAAAGGGGACATTGTCATCATTTGATAGCTTTCCCCCAATGACGCTTTCTTTAGATATATTTATAACTTCATTTGGAGTCTCCTCGATAGCCTGTGATGTGCCAACAGCAGAAAGAGCGACGCTTGTTGCAGAATTATTTGTAGAATCCGGTTCTTCCTCTTCGTCAACATGACTAGCAAATTAAAAGTTAATTATTATCATCATTTCACATAGGTAATTATATAAAGTGTGATTTTTTTAAGACTGAAACGGGACATACGTTGTACTTGACTTTAAAATGTATTGGAACTTAATCGGCATGCCATTTAGTGGTTTACTAGCAGCGTCACACTTTGCCACCTCCAGTTTTGGATATGAGTTGGAAACCTTTTCAGAGCCTACACAAATAGAATATGAATACAATTGCTTAATGAAAGAAATTATAAAGTGAATTTCAAATAGAAATACGATTAATTCTAAATTATAAATAAATTCATACATTTCGCTATAAGTAATTTCTTTGATTTGACAATGCAACTCATCATTTCCTTAGCAGTCCCCCATCGACAATCCGTAGCTTCCACTGGCAAGTTCCCAATAAACTCGCGAAAATATTTCATTCTGGAAGTGACCCTCTGCGACCCCACCATGATATCCTTTACTTTTTGCAACTGCCAGTCAAGTAGCAGCTCAATCGTCTTTAGTTGGTGGAATAGTTGACAAAATGTCTCCATCATAATTAAACAGTCCATACAAGAGATCATGCCAATCTCTCCGAATTGTTCTAATGGGAATGGAAACCGCTTATTTTTTTCATCCTGTCCTTCAGTCTTCCCCATGAGAAGATATCTTTCCAGTAACTGGAAAAATCGTTTTTGTTTGCCTCTAACCTTAATTGGGTCATGTTTATCCCTTCCAATAGGATTTAGGTTGGGGTCAGTCCCTCTGTAACAGACTGGGCAACAACTGGAAGACATTTTAATGCAATGGGAAGGAAGTCGTAACGCAAAAAAAAAACTTTATTTAAAAAACATTTTATTCCACTGCCAACTCGTAGCAACTCCTGGAATAAAGTTTCGTTGAATATTGGATTTTATAATAAAGTGGTAGCGGTAGCAGACTATATAAGGAATAACAAAAACAAGATATTCTTTAATATGTTTCACTCACATCAGTCCATAGTGGTGCTATATATTACAAGGAAAGGAAACCATGAAAACATCTGCCCAAAATAACTTATATGCCATATATGTGATGAAATGTCATATATTAAAAGGGATATGCAATTCTCTCCTCTCCCATAACCAGGAACGATATTAGGCTATGCATATTGAAAGAAAGGGTTAAAAAGGAGTCCGTTACTATCCATTATGATGAAGTTGGGACAGGGCAGGTGTTTCATGTTTTGTTTCAGAGCCACAACCACATCATGAATTATACTGGATGCTTTCATTATTATATTGAATAACAGCGTTCAGTATTCACCAGGCATATTTGTGAATATTTGCACAATTTGATTTAAAAAATTAGCAAAATGAAGGAAACGTGCTGCCCAATTTGTTATAAAGTGGGTGGGAGTGGAAATTTCCCTGGAGCAAGTGAAAATGATAATTCGAAAGACCTACAACGTATGAAGATGAAGGAAGTCCAGCAAAGATTTTTCAAACTGTTGGAAAGATACTTGAACTTTGAGGATTGGTTGAAATGTAGGAAGCTGTTTCCCTTCCCTTTACAAAAATTCGCAGAGATTGGCATGCTCTCCTGTGGAGACTGCTTCAGAGTTATGGAATCATTTTGTGAACTTTTCCATCAACTAAAAACAATCGAATTGAATCTTGATTGGCATGTGCAAAAACTCAAGAATGTAATGATGGCTTCTCAGAGAGTCACAACAAGAATGAAGCATTTTCGAGAGTTTATTTGGAACGCGGAAGTGGAAGAAAGTGGGGGAGGCTGGAAGGGTCCCGCAGAAACAATGGGATTGGTAGTCAAGTCGAAGAAATTGCTAATTGCCAAATGTAAGAGTTCATTTTTGCTTACTGAATATCAAATTTTGTAATAAAGTGTCATATTTCTACCTTGAAGAATAATGACAATTTCGTTTTTTAAGGTTCTGAAATTGAATCGAGCTCTTTTCCGAAACTGGAGATTCCCAAGTGTGACTCTGACGCAGTTACGGATGACATAACTCAACCAGCTCTCCCGACGATGTTGTTCCAACTTTCCCAGTCAATTATCACAGGGTAAACCCATATTTCGAAATTTGCACAAAAATCTCCCACACACATTCCGCCCCAAAAAATATTGTACCATTTTTGGATTTGATAAATGGCATATTATGGCAAGTATAAAAGTTTTACTTTTATTTTCTCCTTCCGGAAAATAATAGGGAGGCTGAACCAGACAGCACATCAAACGTAGATTGTGAAGATGATGAAGGGTCTCCGATCTCCTCCACAATTGACCGCAACGCATTAATCAAAAACATTTCATTGATTCCTGAATCCAATGAGGAAGGAACGGACGCATTTTCACCAGAGCCTCCTGACGCAGTTGTCGATGCCACAACTCAGCCAGTCCTTGGACCACTGTCCCAACTTTCGCAATCTGCAGGCACAGAAGAGTAACACGCATATTTTGACTTTGCACAAAAATCGCCATGATTTGCGTTGCTTAAAAAATCACAATTACTATATTTTTATTCTGGTAAATGGCAAGCTTATATTAAACGTTTACTTTATCCGTCCTGTGAATAATAGAGAGGTTGAATCAGATCCAGTATCAAACGTCCATTGTGAAGACGATGAAGGATCTCCAGTCTCCTTAGCTGCTATTGACCCCAGTGCATTAACCGAAAGCATTTCCTTGATTCTGGAATCCAATGAGGAGCGAGCGGATATTTATGGAGGATCATTTTCACCAGAGACTCTTCCAACCATACAGGAAGAGAGTGACCCAGCTACAAAAAACTCTCCACCCGTCAATTCCTCTCAGCCAGACGCCCCCATCTCCGACATCGATCCATCAACATCATCGCCAATAGACACCCCCGAGGAGACCAACCTAACTGAAAATTCGGGACAGAAGTTCGGCCTTCGTGCAAAACATGGATGCGAGCACTGCCACAAATCATTTTCGTCTTTGGAGATATTGCAGTCGCACGTTCGGGAAGCTCACCAGGACGAAAGTGAACATGACCTTTTGTCCCAATCAGATAATGAGGATGACGATGCCAGTGATAATGACGACAACGTGTCATTGTCGTCATCCTCAAGTGACGACGAAGACTCTTTGGATATGGATGCCGACTCCCAACCAAAAGCAAATAAGAAGAAAAATCAGAAATCTAAGTGTCTGGACACCTCAGATAACGTTTCCGAAAACTCCAGCATCATTCCCCTAAAATTTAGAGAAGTTGTAGTTACTCAACAAACGAGTCTGCGGTTAAAATGCCCAGACTGTAGCGAGCTATTCCTGAGTTTTAAGGCCTTTCTGATCCACCGAGAAGATTCGGAGTCCTGCAAACCCTTCTACGACCCGACAACAAGCGTCAAGGTTGAAGTCCTCTCACGGCCAATCAACTACAAAGAGACTGGAGACAATGACGCCGACAAGAACAGTTTCGACTTGGTGGCGCTAATTGACTTACCCCAGACAATCTTCATTTGTGTTGGCTGCGGACTTGCCTTGTATTCTTCCGAGGATTTAGATAAACATAAGGAATTACATGGCAGTTTCTCATGTCAATTCTGTAAATTTAAATGTTCTTACGCTCCAGCCTTGTCCAGGCATGAGTTTCAGCACTCCGTAAGAAAAATGAGTTTTGAGGACACTGGACATGCGCTCCCCTGTCCACGGTGCGATGTCAAGTTCAAAAATATTCATGATAAAGCAGCACATATTCAACATCATTTAAAAGAACATCTTTCCGTCAACCTTCATGAACCATCATGTGCCATTTGCAAAACCACGTATAAAAAACTTGGGCTGCTGGACCTTGTAGATCATCTTAAGTCTCACCATGATCTCACAAACAATAACAATCCGGAGAGGTGTTCGATGGACAACTGCAAAGCATATTACTTAACCAAGGAACAACTACAGGAACACCTAAAAATATGCCATGATTACGTCCACGTTGAGGAAAAGAAAGGGGACAGGAAATGCAGAGACTGCGGTGAGCTTTTCCAAGGCCTACTGTTTCTTCGTGAACACCAACTGATGCATCATACCAAATCCTCTGCCGACTCCGTGATCAAATGCCCACACGCAAAATGCCCTCGTCTATTTGACTCCAAAAAGTCTTTGGAAGTTCACATGAAAAAACATCGCCCATCATTTTCCGCTGATATCAAGAAGCTAAAGTGTCCTGACTGTAATAATTTATTTTCGGAAGTGAAGGGCTTACTCCTACATCGTAAAGATTTGGTGGCGCCTGGAGAATGTGAAGCAAATTACGATCCAACAACCAGCATCAAAGTTGAAGTCGTGATTACTCCAAATGATGAAGCTAATGTGGAGGAACTGCAGGAAAAATCTATTTTTGCCGTTGTAGACCTTCCCCAAGAGATATACATCTGCGAAGAG
>JAQIXQ010002483.1:0-10483 GCA_034700485.1 Pseudosinella alba | reverse complement strand
TTAGTTTTTGAGAAGGTTTTTGTGTAAATTGTTTCATTTTCTATTAAAACTTTTAATTAGACCGAATGTGAATGTAAGTTTGAAATGGAAATATATTAATTTCATGTATTTGGAAATTTATAGAGCATTTTTCAGTGCCTTTTTTGCCTTTTTTAGCGCCTTTTTTGGCGTTTTTTAGTGCCTTTTTGCCTGCCTTTTTTGCCATTTTTTAGTGCCTTTTATCCGCGGCTTGTACATGACCTTGGGGAGCATATATCATGTAAAACGAAATGCTTGTCATATAATAAGTGGTCGGCCAAAGACTGTGACGAGCTGTTTGTGAGAAGTAAACATACAGATTCAACACTTTTCCCTTTCAATCCTCACTCTCTCCAAGATTCTCTGATGCTTGGCTAGCAGTTGGAGCTATCGATATGGTACAAATTAACTGAAACAAAATGGCATTAAATCATTCCTTCTCCGGAAAACGGGAACTGGTCACAGGAGGAAGCCGGGGTATTGGAAGACAACTGGTCCAGCGGTTCCATGACGATGGAGCAATCGTCTTCACCATCGATAAAAGTCCTGACACGATCCATGAGCTGGAGCAGGCCTTGCCAAATGTGACCGCAGAGCTGAGGTTATGGAAACCCCGCCTAGCTGATTTGACACTATTGCTCCTTAGCCCTCTGTCAACTATGACGGTAGGGAGAAGTGTGGTGGTGGATGGGGGTATTCCGCAACGTATAAAAAGTCGAATTCAATAGCGTTAGCTTATAGTTAGTTAAATTTGAAGTTACCTATATGATATATGTCCGACCACGTAAATGATAAGCAATCTGCATAACATGCAAAATAAAAATGATGATTGTATTTTTCATGACCTTGATTATTAGACAAACCCACTGTGTCTCTGTAATATATCTTATGAATAGCGCAAACATCGACTTACGATTAGTTTGATTGAATTTGGCACACCAATCGCCAATAAAGAAGTGTGTGTAGGCAATTGGGCATTAACTTGTGACATCCATTCATTAAGTAAATGGATTTTAAAAAAATAGCTGTAAATACATTTGAGGGACAATTATGCTCACGTACTTTCACCTTCTACTGGACAGCCTCCTCAGCCAAGCCAAACCATATTTAAGTAGATTTTTCTGCACGTTAAAACTTTCCGATTAGAAATGATTATTATTATGATATCATGAAGATAACACGATAGGTCTCTTATTACATGGAAATAAGCGCATCCGATATTATATTCACTGAATTCTGAACTTTGCGAGGCTGATGTTGGTTTGTTTGAATAAAATCTGCCAAGGGCAAAATAAGATAATTTTTACTTCCTCGTTGGTGAGCATGATCCGTGTTCCAGGTTTAACTAGGAATGATGTAGCATTCACCAACAAACCCGGTATAATCACACTGCTCGTAATTTTGTTTGATCTTTAAAAGAAGAGGAATCAGTTCATTAAATACTCATCATGGCATTAAATTACTTGTTTGCTGGGAAACGGATTCTGGTCACTGGAGGAGGTCGGGGCATCGGGAGACAACTGGTCCAGCGATTCCATGACGATGGAGCATTGGTCTTCACCATCGAGAAAGAACCTGAAAGGATTCAAGAGCTGAAAAAAGCTTTGCCAAAGGTGACCGCTGAGGTAGTGGACCTCACTGATTGGGATGCAACAAAGAAGGTTGTGGAGTCCTTTGGTGTGTTGGACCACTTGGTTAACAATGCGGGTGTTGGGATTGCGGAACCCTTTTTAGAGATATCAAAGGAGACAATGAAGGCGTAGGTGATTTATAATGAATTGATATTAACCAATTTAAGATGTCATTGACATAAAGATTTTCAGCGTCAATTTATTTTAATTCCAGACAATTTGACGTGAATCTGACGGCAATGGTGAATGTGTCCCAGGTCGTGGCGAAAGGTCTGATTGCTGCGGGTCGACCTGGAAGCATCGTCAACATAGCTTCAATAGTTAGATAATTATATGACCTTGACAATCTTATTTTTTTCCTTCCTGCTATAATTATAATTACTGTTCAAATTGTATTTTACCAGGCCGCCCGCCTTGCAAATTCATTAATCGGACTTACCGTCTACTCTGCCTCCAAAGCGGGTGTGGAAAACCTCACCAAATCCATGGCCATCGAACTTGGTCGCCACAACATTCGAGTGAACGCCATAAGTCCTGGACTGGTTGACACCCCGATGCATTGTCAAGATACTTGGGATTTCGAAACATATAAGGAGGCCATGCTGACGCGTCACATTGTAAAGAGATTTGTTGATCCGGATGAGGTCGCCGATTTGGCTCTGTTCCTCCTCAGCCCATTGTCCAAAATGATTGTGGGGGAGAGTGTGGTCATTGATGCCGGCTTTGTTACAAACTAGAGAATGAATATAAAATAAATTATGTAATATGCTATAAATGATACCGTTTGCATTTCTATTTTTTTTTGTTATAATGGTGACCATTTTAGTAAAGGCAATTTATCTTCCACTTATTTTACGTATTCAGCGAAGTAACGAATGTGTCAAGCTCATAAATGATCTAGCTCATATTTTAGGATTTAATTTTCGGAAAACCTAGTACGTGATGTTATATGTGTCGTCGTGGGTTGCTTCACTCATTCGACAAAATAATATGAATTAACTTGAGTCATCATGCAGTAAATTAGCTTACTCCGATAAATATTTACTGATAACAAATCTGTCAATGTCCATACATGAGAACCTATAAACAAAATACGCTTCGGGAATGAATATCCATGTCGTCGTATGGCGTTAGTGATATATCAAAGTATTTGCTGGGCATTTAGTATTTAGTATCAATAATTCCTGTATAATGTTTCGATGCATTGGATTTATCTCATGTTGGTTTTAATGCTGAATAATACAGAGCTTCCTACTTACTTGGAAAGTCAGTTATTTGCTTCAATGAGTCTGACTCAGTCTGACCATGGATGATGATGATGATGATGAGATGATGCATAGTTAGAATCAGGACGGTGGTGACTACCTTAATGTCCTCCCATTTATACTAAAGATACTGTGACACTTTAAGGGAAAAAAATATTTTACTCTCGTTTATGTAACTCAGTTTGCGTTTGTGTTGATTTTTCGAATGTGGTTCATTGGTTTGTTGTTCAATCATCCCCGTTTGTTTAACCTGACATTTAAGATGAGGCAATTATCCCTTTGTCAGTTTCCCTTTCCCATTATTCTCAATTGTTGGTTTTGGTTCATTATTTGTGTGTTTGGTGAAGAGGATCAGTGTTCATTGGCTATGGAGCAGGGAGTAATATTCGGAACTGGACAAAACACTTCGAGTGGACGGTGGACTGTGGAATTGGAAATTATTTTGAGAGCCAATGGGATCACTGAACCCATTTCCCAGATCATATTCCGCGACTCCGGTCTCCAGATTGTGAACTATTGGAGTGAAACAGAGGCGGCCATAGTCAACTTCGAAAACGCCAACGAGAACAAGCCGCTCCATTTGTTTCTAAAGAAGCGAATGAGAAACAAGGGCCCGTGGGCCTTTCGGTTGGAAACAGGGTTCCTCATGGATTATCTGCCAATGGCAAGAGAACTTTGCAGAGGATTGGGGTAAGACAATGTATAACAATGTTAAATTGATTAACATTATCCCGTTGCAAATTGTAACAAAAATAATAATTTGTGACAATTGTAATCCCAATCAGACATGAAGACTTGATGGATATTTACCCAAAAACCTTCTACGCTGACGACAAGGTGATCATACAGGAAAACCTGGTTTTGGGAAGAGGCTTCACACTCCCCAGCTACAAGGAGGAACTACAGGATTTCCATTCTGCAAAGTACCATTTAAAACAACAAGTTGTTTGAGGTTAAAACAATTTAGCTAATTAGAATAATTTCCAGACTTTTAAATGAATCGAATTAAATATGTATTAGATTGGCTCTAATCAATCTTGCAAAGCATCATGCCATCTCCCACTCACTAATTGAGGAAGTCGGCGGACGAGAGGCGTTCTTTGACCGTTTCCCCATTTTTAACTATGCGGCGTCTGCGGTGGAACTCAAGATGGAGAAGTTCTTCTCAAAATTTGATACCGGGGTTGATGTCATCATCAAAATGCTGGAGGTTATCTATTAACTATTAACTACGTTATATTTTTTGAAAGCTGCTTGTCCAATGACATAATATGTTACGTGGATCTCATATTCACAGAACAGTGGAATTGAAGGGAGTGGCTGGGCAAGTTTGACATTGGCTCTAATCAAGGGAAGGCAAGGTGATAGGAAAAGTCTGAAGAGGAAAGCAGACCAACTTGATTTTCTTGGGCTAAGTCATGGGTATAATTTGACAGGATTTGTTGGCAAGCTCATATAAATATGAAATGATATCAATCTCAAATCAAATTCCTATCGTCGCTGTCCAATTTGTTGGGATGTTGTTGTTTTAGGGACTATTGGACGAATAATATGATGTTCCGGAAGGACAATGAGAGCAACCTGGTCACAAGTCAGGTCATTGTAGATTTCCAGACTGTGCGATATGAATCCCCTTGGGTGGATTTGGGCTATTTCCTGTTCACAAGTGTCAAGCCGGAAGTTCGGATTGGGAGGCTGAGGGAACTGCTCCTGGTTTATGTGGGAGCTCTGAAGGACGCAACTAGGAAATTGGGATATCCGATTGACATGTCACTTAAGGTAATCATGTGTAAGCCCTGATCATGATCATAGTCTTAAACACAATTTTTTAAATGTCACTCATCTTACTCCAAAATTGCAGGACTTTCCGCTCAACTTTTTTGGCCATTTTTACTTCGGTTTTTGGAAAGCCCTACGCTCCTCTGCCATGATAAAAATGGATGAACTGCTGAAATGGGACAATTGTCAACTAAAAACAAACTCGAATGGAGGAAGTGGCGGTGGGATTATTGATGATTGTAATTTTAATGCAGTTATCTTGGAAGGATTTTCCAACTTATTAAAAGTGTGGATTGATAATTATCCAGAGAAATGGATGGGGGATGTTGAGAAAATCATTGGATTTGTGGAAATGCATGAGAGATTGACAGAATTTATGGACGGATAAAATAAAATTATTGCTGATTAAAATGTCTGATGTTATACTAAATAAAATGTAATCCCAATAAAAATAATACTTATGGAAGTGTTCTGCTTTCTGATTTGGCACTCTTCCATTCCAAAATGATTGTGAGAGTATGGTCATTGATATGCCGGCTTTGTAGGAAACTAGATGATGAAAATAAATAAATAAATTGATATGGCAGATCATATATAACGTTGGCGTTTCTATTTTTCCTTAATATCCCACATTATGTTGCCTTGGGTGTAGTTGGATGGGTTACAGTTACGATCATAATATAATCATAATTCTATTAATTATTATTATAATTATATCATAATTAATTTTAATTTCCATGCAAAAAAATAATCCTGACGCGACGGAAAAGGAACAAAGGCCAATGCAGGGGCAAGATGAATGGCCTTGGATGGTCCGGTGTAATGAGAGCGGGGCCTTTTAAAGCAGCTGATCCAATCTCAATCTCCTTTAGCAAAGCAAAATATAGCCCAAAAGAGACTTTCATTTTCCATTCCGTCAAGTTTGGTTTTGGTTGTTGTTTTTTTTTAGCGAGAGGAATTCAGGATTAATTTAACTTTCTTGGGTTGCGTTGTTAGCTAACTAAATCGTTAATTCATACTATTGATAGTTTTCTTATAATTAACTAAATGGCTGATTTGATGGTGATGGTGGTGGGGATGGATCCATTCCTCATTTTCCCGGAGGAGGTAGGCCAATTACAAATATTTTTTAAAAAATGTCGATCTTATAGATGGTTAATTAAATATAATTGATAATTAAGATAAAATATAAGATTTTATTTTTAATTAGCTGGGCTAATCAATTAGATTAGGAGTGTGTTCTGTAATATAATAATATTAATTTAATTATTATTAAATCATGAATATTAATTATTATTGTAATTAATTAATGTGCTGCCTATTTTGTATTTAAGGTTTGGGAGCTGCTCCTGGATAAGGTGGATGACGCCCAGGATGCTTGGAACCTGCTCAAGGCCTTCCCCCAGTTGGATGCCAATGTGGCCCTGCAGAAGAGGAAGCACTTCTGGCTGTTTGGATTGGTAATTTAATTTTTAATTGGGAGCACATTTAGCTAATTAGAATTGAGGTTGGAGATTTAGTCCCCTCCATTTTGAAGGGGATTACGAGATTTTTATTAAGACTAATTTGTTTGCCAATGTATTAATCTTCCAGATTGTCCCCCACCTAATTCCATGGAGGGAGTCCCGCTGGATCAAAGAGAATGACTTGCTTAACTGTCGCCAGGTGTGTAGGAAGTGGTCCGCCGCTGTGGATGGATTCCTGGAGAGCCAACCTCAACTCCAGGCTTATCATCCCGAAGCTCATGGACAAGTTGCTCAGCTCGTTGGCGTTGGACCTGGTCGCTTCCATTGGAATGTGAAGGGATATCGAAAGCAGGAGGAGGATAAGGTTCATTTTGGAGGGACTAGATTCTCCATAACCGACTATTACTACTCTCCAGAGCCGGAAGCCCTCCCTCTCAGGCGGTTCCTGCGGGAATTGGAAGCTCACCCTCCAGGACGGAGCCCATTCTTATCCAGGGCATTGTCAATTTCTACTTGGTTGGAAGATGATTACTTCGAGAGAGAGAAGAACATCGAGTTCGCGGAGGACGCTTTGGAGCTCCACACAAAGTTTGGGGAGCATGTCTGGTTCTACAAGGTGGACTTCCGGTGGCGAAGCTTGGGCGCGCGCTGTATGATCCAGAACATCCGGTTTCTTCCGAACTTGAAGCTACTGGATATTGTGGTGGACGACACCACTTGTCCACCTAGTGACGCCAAAAAGTTCTTGGGACAACTTGAGAAGGGACTACCAGCTCTGCCCTCCTTGGAAGCGCTCCGGATTGGGGAATGTCCGCCCCTGGTGACCCATTTCTTGATTAGCCGATTTGCCGCCCAGATCCGGAGGCTGAACCTGCACCTCAAATTCTGGAGGGATGAGTACTCAACGTTGTTCCCGAACCTGACTGAATTCGATATCTCGGATTGGCGCCTTGAACCCGATGGAGACCGACTGAAACATGTTCTTCTCTCATTGGAAGCACCGCAACTGGCCAAGCTCCAAGTAAAGTTTCCATTCTTGTTCAAGGAGCTTCCAGGAAAGTTTGTCATCGAGGATGATGTCTTCCAGTGGCTTAAACGGTTTCCGAACCTGAAATTCCTCGGCCTTGGGTCTGGCTGTCGGTTTGTCAACTTCATTGAGAAGGGGATATTTGACCCTGCCAATGACACGTTCTCTTCCCTCCAATTCTTGGCAATCCGGACTTCCTTCGAGATGAGCTACAACTTTCTTCGATGCCTCCCATCCCTCCAGCATCTTCAGCTCCATGTATCACCCAAACCATTCGTGATTGATCTCTCCACCGATCCATCTGTCAAAATACGTGAGGAGATTCAGACTGCCTCCATGTACAAGTCCAACATCTGGGAGTTGCTCCCGAAACTGAAAACGGTCACCTTGTTGATGGATAAATGGGACCGGGAAAGGAAGATGTCGAATGCTTTCAACCGAGAAGGATATGAATTTGAGCGCAGATTCAACAACGGACCAGCAGCAGTTGGCAGGGGTGGTGAAGATGACGGTCTGGCCCCTCTCCGCAAAGATATCATCGACTTCCTCCAGGATCCCGAAGGTAACCGCCGCGATGAAGAAGATGAAGTTGATGAAGACGACGACGACAACGAAGAAATTGAAAATTAAGATCGACTGTAATTTCAGATTAATACTTTGCTAATTTTTCTTCCATGAGTTTAGTTAATAATCCCTATCTACCTGCTTGGTTATAATTGGTTGTGAGAGTACTATAATTATGTTTATAAAATACTATAATAAGCCCTGTTTCTCAAATGTATTTTATGCAATAAAGTTATTTCATGACAATCATGACATGATATGATATTATATTTATTCATTTCTCTTAACGTACCTTTATTGATTTTTTTTATTTGCCAAATTTATTTACGTGACAAAGAACATAACATGTGTGAACATAATCACTTGATTCATTCTCGTAACTTTGTTGTTAAACTTCAAAGGAAAATGCCTTTTGCAGATCACTCCATGAAATATTTAAAATAATCCTGGCATTAAATTACTTCTTGTTCGTCCTTGCTGCCGGCTTGAAACGAACTAGATGATGATATTAAATTAATTTTTAAGTGGATATGACATGGATAACTAATGACGTTTGCGTTTCTGGTTTTCCCTTAATATTCCAATCCCGATTAATTATGCCATGACATGCATGAGTGGAGTTGAACGAATGACGATCATAAACAACCATAATCAATTTTCATGCAAAAGTATTATTATTCTGTCAAATTCAATTTCATGTATAATGCAACTTGCAACTTGTTTCTATCTACCATGTTTCTACAATGGCAAATTAACAGCACTGTTAAATATTATCTTTTGTAGCCGTCAGTAATTTTTTAAGTGATCATGTTTGTGATACGATCATGATCATTTTTCTAATCATGAAATAACAACGTTTTTATCATATTGCCCCTTGCACTGAACAATTAATTTGATCTGAAAAGGTGAAGTGTTTACCAACTTTGTTTTTATCGATGTCAGTGTCGCGACATGTTGCGTCGACAGGCCCGTAGCGAGGGGGTCGCGGGGGGTAGCAACGGCGACCGGCCGGACCGCTTTTTGGCGGCCGTACCTCGCGAAATCAAGGCAAAAACGGCCAGTTTAGGTATAAAACGGCCGTGTTTCTTGGTTTTGCTACCGGCCGTACCAAAAAATCCAAAATCACGCTACGGGCCTGTGCGTCGAAGTCAACTCATATCGGATCAGATTTCTGGCAACGAATTCACATGAGTACTGATCAGGCAGGGATTACACAAAAATTTATGGAGGACGTCGCGACGCGTCGCGCAGATTATTTATAATTTGTTCAAGCTTCTTCTCTACTTCAGATCATGACGATTTGACATTTGATGAACAACTGCAAAAATATATTCGATTCAGTTTTGACAAGACAAGTTAATTTTTAATTGTGTGAAAAACGTTAGCGCTTCCACTTATAAGCTCGGCACCTTTCACATTCAATCCTCATTCCCAGTTTAGTCACCGACTCGTATGCATACTTACTTCGTGATTCGAAAACATAAGTTTAACAAACATGGCATTAAATCATTCCTTCTCCGGCAAGAGGATCTTGATCACTGGAGGAGGCCGGGGCATTGGGAGACAACTGGTCCAGCGATTCCATGACGATGGAGCCTTGGTCTTCACGATCGATAAGGATCCCAAAACGATTTCAGAACTGAAACAGGCTTTGCCAAAGGTCACAGCGGAAGTTGTCGACCTTTCCGATTGGGATGCTACGAGAAAGGTGGTCGAGTCCTTTGGGGTCATCGACCACTTGGTGAATAATGCTGGGGTGCTGATCATGCAAAAGTTTATGGACATCACGAAGGACGCGATGATGACGTAATTAGAAATTAAATAAATTAAATATGCCGACTTCTCTACATCTAAAATTAACAAGACTAAAACTAACCAGATCTTTTTTTAATTTTACAGACAATTAAATGTGAACTTGGCTGCGATGATTAACATTGGCCAAGTCATGGCCAAAGTCTAATTACAGCGGGACGGGAAGGAAGTGTCGTTAATGTGGCGTCGGTGGTAGGTGAAAACTATTCTGAGACAAATTATTTATGTCACTTCAATTCCAAGTCATGCCTGATGAACTAACTTTGACTTTTGACCCCTAATTAATTTAGGCTTCCAGACTAGGATGGAATCCCCTTGGAGCTGGTATCTACTCCATGACCAAGGCTGGGGTTGAAAACCTCACCAAATCCATGGCCATTGACCTCGGTCCCCACAATATCTGGGTGAACTGCATCTGTCCCGGGTTGGTGGACACCCCAATCCTCCATTTGGTTCCAGTGGAGGGTGCAGTGCAGACCAAGATGTGAACATGCGGATGATGATGGAGCGCATGGTAGTAAGGAGGATGATAAATGATAACCCCGGACGAAATTACCGACCTGGTCATGTTCCCCCTCACCCACCCACTGTCCAAAATGGTGGTGGGGGAGAGTGTCGTCATTCGTCATTGATGCGGGATTATGCACAGGCTAATTAAAAATAATAGTTAAATATATTATGCATGGTCTATGATAAATAAATAATTTGCAAAAAAATCCACAAAGAAATCATTTTTTTAAATTGTTTATTTGTCACAATTTGATAATAATTTTATTTTAATTAGTACATAGCACAGGAAATTGACCAGACTATAAAATTATATCTCATTTTGTTGTTGTTGCTGTTGTTGTCTTACTATTATCCGCAACAGGACGACGACGACCACCACCCCCACCCCCAAAATTGGGGGTATGCCCCCCA
>JAQIXQ010002482.1:0-10483 GCA_034700485.1 Pseudosinella alba | reverse complement strand
TACAGAGTGCTGGCAACCCTGTCAAATTTTAAGGAGTTTAGCACTGCCTGGAAATGCCCTATGAAGTCAAGGATGAATCCTGAGCAGAACTGTGCTTTGTGGGGATAAAATATATTATGTTGTTAAATTTAATATGTCTACAAATAAAGTATAATGAATTTCGTTTACTTTGGTGTAAATCTATCTGACAGCGCGAAAAATTTGGCACGCCAAATGGTATGATAATTACAGTGGACTTTAATTTGCCAGCACTGAATCCAGGAATTCATTTCTAAATTCAAAACACGCATTATTATTGCGATCGTGTGAGATATGCTAACTCATTCATCAAAATCATTATTTCATTGCAAGCAAAAATGATTAATTTATTGACGAGAATAGAAAATCAATGCATTTTGATATTATGAAGTTGTCAGTGCAAAATATTATTTACTTTTACAAAGCAAACATACTTCTGCAGCATGTGTTGCATGCAAACCAATACAATTTAAACTGCTAAAGTCAAATGGCCAACCAAACCAAATTGCTTTAGCATGTGCTTAAATCTGAATATGACATACAAAATATTCCCGACACTTGTTTATTTGTCACGGTCACTTTCTAAACAAACTGATAAGTGTGGAGGGAAGCTGCATAATTGAGACTATCCAACAATAAAAATGAACATTTTTCCTTATTCTTTGTTGACGGCTCTGAAAATGTTGTTCTTGTTGGGTAAGGCGAATCTAAAATTTGGTAATATAGTTTGATTGAACTGCTCTTGAACCGGAAACTACTTGAACGTAGGCTGTTTTTAACCCTGGAGCATGATTCGTGTCATGTCATCATGATTATTTTATCTTTAGTATTTTCATTGTAAAGGAAAAGCAGGAAAATAATTCGCACAAATGAAATCTGCCATGCAAGCACACTTTGTAAATGTAAAAGGGAAACTCATATAACTTTTTTAGAGACAACAATATGTTTATCTATTTGTGGTGATTTTATCTTCAGTCACGTTTTTATTAGTTGTTTATGCCCAAATAAAATTACATTTTTGTTTTCTTATTGCTCTTGTGCAATTTCACTTCGTACACTCTTCGTATCTGTCAGTTACTCTCTCCACAGCAGACTGAACACTGAACTTCATCGTATTACAATATTTTGTCTAAAATACAAAATCAAGCTTTGACAATTTGCAAAATGTCTCGGAAATCCCAATTTTCCCCTGCTATGGGCACAGCAGCCATACTCGCATTTTTCGCGACCTTTGTTCTAGCAACCACGGAAACGGATTCAGAATCAGGAGCAAAGTTTTGCCACTTGGGAGAAGTGGACGGGAAGCGTTACTACGTGAATGAAAATCGGACAATGGTAACTAATATTAAAGCATGGATAATATGATGATGAATTGAATGAATGGATATGATTTTCTGGCTTAAATTACTTGTTCAATATGCTCCCTTTCATGAAGGACTGGTTTACAGCCAGGGCATATTGCGAATCCTCCAACTTGAAGCTAGGCTCAATCGAATCAAAACAGCAATTGAGATTCCTGAACCATACACTTTCGACATATGGATTTGGATTATGTAAATCATATATTTTTTTTATTTTTGTTTGCTTAAATTTATCTTTAAATGCACATCCAATATTGTTTTGGTAGATTACTGGAACTCTGCTCATGAGGCCCGACCCGTGAGGATGGTTTGGGATGGGACCAATAACGAACCTGACACGACCTTCCTTGCCCGCTGGTTTTGGGAGGATATCCGTCCATATCAATATTGTGCAACTTTTGCCATCTTCCCCAAATTGGACATGGATGTACATGAATGCGACACTTTTATGGCTCGTCCACTATGTCAGTCGAAAGTGGAAAAGTAGTGGATTGTGTTGATTCCATATTATTATGATTTAGTAAGTGATAGAAAAATAAATTAAATTTTATGGCATAAACGGAATTCTCTCATCGTTGCTATCGGAAGGAAATCTCTCCCGTAGGTTTGTTAAAATTAAAACAGGCTAAAAACATTAGCCTACCTGGTTGTATGATTGATTAGTTCATTATTATGTGAATGCCAATCTTAAAAATTGAATAAATTTCATGAACTAACGTTAGTGTGTCATAGATAAGGCAAATCACTCATTAGTTATTCACGTTGTCATGCTATCATATTATTATAATTATGTATGTTGCCGTAAAGAGAGTTACGTTATTACGTTAATGTGTTTCCCAATTTACCCATAAATGTTTCACTTAAAAAAACACTTTTTTGTTCAACTCTGAGATAGCCTCCAAACAAATTGCCACGATCCCATTGAAAGTTGATTTTGACACTTGTCATTGTTCATATCTTTCCACATTCAATTCATAATTCATAATTCATACCACATCGAAAATTTCGTCATCGGAGATTATCACTTACAAACGTCTGTATATAGTTTGCCCTATCAATTCGAATCTCTAATGTAGTTAGCTAACGTAGTACGTAGTAGTAGTATGAGGGAACAATACCTAATTGCCCACGTCTTTTGCTGTCAGTTTAACTGACAACGACATGACCCGATTCCCTTGTCTTGTTTTTGGAATATGTACCTAATGTCAACACCTAATCTGGCAACACAATAAAAACCTCTGTGGAATGTGGAACCAATAACCAATATCATTTAAAATGATGTGCAGAATCCTTCAACATAACTCGCTTTCCCAGAAAACTGCTCATTCAATCCTGAAGCCTCCTTCAGGAAACTCGCCCGATAAATAACCATGTTGTTAAAAATTCTAGCATTTGCTGCCTTAGCGGCCGGCTCCATCAAAGATGTCCACTCCGCTCCCAAAACGTACTTCTTCGATGGAACTGAAGTACTTTCTTTGAATGCCCCGAGGTCATCCGATATTTGGACAGCTCACGGAATTAATTCTACGGGAACTGGTAAGTAAACTATTTGTCGGAATTTAAAGTTGGATCATGATTAGCTTAACTTTATCATTTTGACATCCTGATTACTTGAAGAAATTCGAGTGGCAGCCACGGTGCCGGGTGGGATCTACTCCGACCTGGAGGACAGTGGGATCCTCACCTCTCCGATTTATCATGAGTACAACGACGTGGAAAACATGTGGGTGGGGAGGACGGACTGGAACTACAGCAGACGCTTTACAGGTACGGAGATTAAAAATTAAAAACAAAAATATTCATAAATGACGGAACATGTAAACATGCCCACCAATTCACTAATTTCAGTTAGCGAATCCCTCCTGGCTAAAGCCCATGTGGTGCTGGTGTGTGATGGGCTGGACACAATAGCTTCAATATTTGTCAATGACTTGCTGATTGGCAGCAGTGAGAACATGTTTGTTCGATATATTTTTGATATCAAGGCTGCGCTCAGGGTAAGAGAAATTTGGTCATTTTTTATCTGAGGCTTGTCATTCTGAACTTGATTGATCTAATCTACCTAATTCTAATCTATTTGGATATACTGATGATGCCGTGGCCAGGTCGGTCAAAATACAATCCAAGTAGCCTTCACATCACCGGTTGAATACGCCAGGGAGAAATATGACGAGCACGTGGGCCAACAAGGCTATCCCGTTCTGCCGGAGGATCGCGCCCCCGAATTTCGGGGAGTTGACAAGGGCCAAATGGTTCGGAAAATGCCAGCATCTTTCGGATGGGACTGGGGTAAGATAGGATATGAGGCGAGCTAATTATTTAAAATGAAATTTGCTTTGCAAAAATATAACGCCAAACAATTATTTCTTATGTCAGGTCCAGCCTACCCAACTTCTGGAATATGGAGGGACATTTACATCGAGGGCTATGAAGTGGCGGTGATCAGAGATGTGCTGATCTTTTCCACCCCATCCCAAAATCCCCCCGACGAGAGTGTCTTCACCCAGTGGAATGTGACCGCAAGGGTCTACTACGACGCCGCGGTGGGTCAATCCGGGATGCTAAGATTACACCGACAAGGGAGGTTGGGGGAAGCCGTGAATGTAGAGCTGGTAGCGGGACAGGGTAACTTCGCCGATGTCAGCGTGACGGAAACGGGAGCCAACACACGACTCTGGTGGCCAAGCGGTTATGGAGGTCAGCCCCTGTACAAGTACAATGTCTCCCTCCTCTCCGATGTAGGCTCCGAACTGAGCACGCGGGAGCTTCAGCTTGGCTTCCGGACTTTGGAACTGGTGGAGGACGTGGTGGACGCCGAGAATCCGGAACGAGGAAATGAATTCTATTTCAAGGTCAATGGCATCCCAATCTACTCCAAGGGGTCAAATGCCAATCCTCCCCATATCCTTCAGTCGAGGGTCACCCGGGATCAGGAGGAGTGGCTTCTCCGCTGTGCCAAGGAGACCAACATGAATATAGTCAGGGTTTGGGGAGGTGGCGTGTACGCTTCCGATGACTTTTTTGATTATGCAGATGAATATGGGCTCCTCATCTGGGAGGACTTTATGTTCGCCATCGCCATGTATCCCGCCACCCCAGAATTCCTTGCCAATGTCCGCCAGGAGGTGGACACCCAAGTAAAGAGGATCCAGCACAGGGCTAGCCTCGCCGCCCGGAGTGGGAATAATGGGAATGAGCAGGTTTTACGGGAAGATAACTTTGGGACTGGGAGCAGGTTCCAAACATATTATGAGGACTATGTTAAGCTGTACGTTGACACGATTAAGGAGAAAACGGAGGAGCTGGACCCATTCAGAAGATACCTTCCATCAACCGCAACTAATGGGAGGAAGTCGGAGGAGGAAGGATGGGTGGCGGAAAATCCTGCAGATCTCAAATATGGTGATATCCACTACTTCCGGTTCGACGGCGACATCTGGGATTGGCGCGTATTTTCGAGGGCAAGGTATGCCTCCGAATTCGGCTTCCAATCCTGGCCCAGTTATCACACCCTGGAAAGTCGTGCAGACAACATCTCCACTTGGACTTGGGATTCCCCACAGATGGACCACCGTCAAAGGAAGTCGGGTGGCCAGACTGATATCCGGGAGTTCATCAGGAATCATTTGCCCTTCCCGGAAGATTACAACTCGGTGGAGGCATTTCCATACATGTTGTACATGTCGCAGATTGTACAGGCGGTGGGGATCAAGACCCAGACGGAGTCTTATCGCAGGCTGGTGGACAAGCTGGATGAGGATGGGACTGGGCATAACATGGGAGCCTTGTTCTGGCAGTTGACGGATATCTGGGATGGAGCTTCTTGGTCGTCAATGGGTAAGACCATAAGTTTGGGGCAAAATGCAAATCTTTCGCAAGGGATGGAAGATGATAAGAGTTTTATATTTAGAAACCAACGGTCGTTGGAAGATGCTGCTGCATTACGCAAAGAAGTTTTTTGCCAAGGTCCTGGCCTCCCCATACCGGGAGTCAAATGGGGATGTCGTGATTGATCTAGTCTCAGACGAGCACTCTCGAAGGGAGACGGGGACCCTCCTTGTACAAATATTCAAGCTGGGTGACATGACGGAAGTGTACGGAAGGGAAATTGCCTTTCAATCGGAATTCTTAACGTCAAAGGAAGTACATCGAATTGACAACGCCACACTTGCCGGCCTGGGTTGCGCCGCTGAGGCAATGTCTGGAAGCCCTGATCCATGCGTGGTTTACACCAGCTTGAGTGGCTTCGATGATAACTTCCTGTTCTTACAATACCCCAGGAACAAGGTAGCTTTAAAGGATCCCAACCTGAAAGTGAGCT
This sequence comes from Pseudosinella alba, assembly GCA_034700485.1. Taxonomy (NCBI): domain Eukaryota; kingdom Metazoa; phylum Arthropoda; class Collembola; order Entomobryomorpha; family Entomobryidae; genus Pseudosinella; species Pseudosinella alba. The sequence goes on along the minus strand of JAQIXQ010002482.1, from coordinate 4,783 downwards.
ATTCATTTATTTATTTTTTTTAAATTTTAATCGGCGTCTTGACTTCCAGCTTAAATCCTTGTTACGTATTTTTTGTAGATTGAAGGAGTGGAACAAAATGGCAGCCAACGGATCAGCTTTAGAGTCACCAGTGAAGCCGTTGCCCCGTTCGTATTCCTTACAATTGAGGGCTGTCCTCACGGCTACTTCAGCGACAACGGCTTCCTTCAAACCACCGGGGATAAGGAGGTCCAATATTTTTGCCAGAGTGGGATCACGGCTGAGGCGTTTGTGGAGGGGGTGAAAGTTATGTCACTTTTTAATGTGACGGAGGTTGCGGAGGAGTTCATTACAAGCCCAAGGGTATAGTATATGTCATCTACAAGGACTTAATATTGATATTGATGATGAGCATCTTGTGAAACATTTTAGAAAATAAACATTGCAAAAGGTTTTATGGGCAACCTTTTAACTGTTGACAATAAATTTAAAAGAATCAATTTGAATGACATCAAGCATAGCAAACTTATTTCCAAGCTCGAAGTCGGGGTTGCATGAACAGAAAGAATCGCATGAGCGGGATGGATCAACACTCTCTAGCAATTTTCGACTGCTAACTGCTCTCACAGGTTTCTACTTTCTAGAGCAATACTCTACTAAATAAGCTTAATAAAATGCCAAAAAATATCTCCATATACGCCGTCTCATATTTGAGGCAATCTGAATCTGATTTAATTAATTTTATAAAGTATTATATTTGTAACAGCTAGCTTTCCACCAAATACCTCATTTCCCCTGCAACTGCAATTGCCTATACAGTTTTACTTACATTTAAACATTCCATCTCAACTATAATGCGTGTCTACCCACCTCCATCACATCTACATCTTAATTATTAAAAAATACTATTTTACAACTAACAACAATTAACAAGCCGTTGTGCAGCAAACTACGGGAATACAACCGGAGGGACAAATTAAAATTAAATATTTCATACTACATATAGCACCAAATCAAGTTACCGTAATTTTAATAAAACCTTAATGTAGTTTTCCTACTAATCCTACTAAACTTACTTACTGATTGTAGGTAATATGCCCACTCTCCATTCTATTTTGACAGGAGCAAAGTATCAATGATCCTTTCTGCCGTAAATTGCTGGTATACAACCGGGGTGGTCTTCTCAACATAATTTGTCCCTCCGAAGCTGACTTGCACCGGGGCCAGGGAGCCCAATTGCCGCCGACGATGTCTCTTCCGGATTATCTCGGGCTCATGCCTCAGCTTCCTCAGACATTTGCTGGAGTTGTAGTGGACATCCCCGCAAAAGCCGAACATGAAGTTGATCACTGCTCCCGTATTTATCACCATCTGGACAAAGCATATTGTCAGCCAGAAGTTGATCCCTGCATCAAATAGATTCTGGGCCCGTTCCGAGTTTGGGGGTTGATCCTGGTGCTGATGATCCCCCACAAGATTGAAGAATGCTATGATTTGACAGTTCATCATCGCAAGGAGGAAGGTGACCAATACTTTTGAATGGATTTGGTTAAATAGCTCGGTCAAGATCTGGATTTTTCTATAGATTGGCACCGACTTCCGAAATCCCTCTGGGGTATTGTGGGACACTTCCAGTTTTCTGCAAATCAGTTCCAAACATGTCCAGTTTAATATTAAAAATTTGTAATAGTCCAATTTTGATATTCTCAATACCTTTCAAACAATGAGATTGCCAACGCGAGACTACCGGTTCCAATGAGTATCCTGTTGATAAAGATGACCCCAACTTTGAAGGAGGCATACCAATGGACACAATTTACCCCTAGGATTACTCCCTTCATTATTACTTTGCCGAAGGTTTCCGGTAGCCATCCAAAAGTGCTCAGAATCATGTCCAACTTCTCCATGAGGTATTTACCGAATGGGAAATAGGATAAGATATTCAGAGGAAGGGTAGGAATAAGCATCCCACAGCCTGCCATGAAGGCTGGAGTGGATAAAAGAGCAACCCATCTCATGCCCTTGCTTGTCAATCTCACGATCTTCATTTTTCGCTTCTCCTGAAATGTCCATTCTACAGACAAATGATAATATTCAGGCTACTAATTGCTCCCAAGTACCTTCTTTATTACAATGCATCATTTCAAGTTGGACCAACCCATTCACAAACTCCTGGATCTTGTCCTCATGAATCAGGACTACATATGACATCTGAGCTTGGAGAAAGGCGCATGTGGCCAGGAGGAAGCCAAGTGGGGATGAGGAGGAACGCAGTTTTTGAAGAATGTCAAAGAGCTGAAAAGTCCCAACGGATGCACACCAGAGGAACGCCAAGACGTACGGTTTCCTGTGAATCTTGAGCCGATTTTTGGTCCCATCCCAATCTTCGTAGGAGCCAGTGATAACCGTGAGGGTTTTGGTAGCTTTCAGATATTCTTCGAGGAGACCGGACTCGATCAACATTTTGATTTATGTATCAGAGTCAATTCAAAATTATTTTTTAAAATCCTAATCCTCTTACTTTTGTCCCAATATTGAACGAATATGTCTAAGGGGCGTATTGTTATAATGCTGTATAGAGTAGGAAGGGAATTGGGCGGCGAGAGTTTAGCAAGACCCGCTGGAGTAATTAATTTAGATAGGAGTTTGTTCTCTGGAGATTAAACAAATAATGATCCCAACTACACAAAAACATGAACAACCTGGAATAGTGGGATGTGTGGGCGAAAGCTTTATTTACTGAATTATTTGTTATCATTTCTGTCTCCATCATCATCATGCTCTTTAATGAATAATATGGAATATTGTTAGTTAATTTATCCCCACTTTATTAGTCAACTTTACCTCCTAATTTTCGGTGGAGGACTTGCTGTGCACGTTGACATTTGCGACTATTGGTTGACTCTGTATAATATGTATGAATGGGAAAAGGAGAACAAATAAATGAATTGAAAAACATAGAAATAATTGATGGAAAGAGTACGAGCATGTGAGTCATAGCCCAAGCCCTCGCCAATCCTGAAACAGTTACCGAAAGCATGAAAATTACGAAAATATTCTGTTTTAGTCGATGGGCTTCTACAAACAGAGCCAAGCAGGTTTCATCATTTACTAAAAGGATCGTAAAAGCTTTTTGCTAACAAATTAACGATAAGTGCACATGGTACACATTGAAAAAATTGGGCAGAATATTTCGCTACTTAAGCGAAAGTTGAGTTGGAAAAATAAATATTATAATTATGGTCAAGTCTAGGTAGGTAAGTATGTCTGAGGATAAGCATATAAAAGTAGTTAAATGTATCCAACGGTGTAGTCTGTTCTACGTTGAGTGTGAACCAACGCCAAAGAGTAGACACAATCCTGAGCTTAGATACTCAACACAAATATTTTATTTGCAGGCATATCTATAATTGATAAGTGAAACTAGATTTTCCTATAGATATATTTCAGCATGTTCATTAGATTCCACTGCGGATTGGGGGTAATATGAATTGGATATTTTTTTAAAATAATTAAACTATTTTCAAATAATGAGCTCATCTCTTTGTCGAGTTTAAATAATTAAAATATGGTTACTTCCCATTCCTTTTCGACACGAGCAAAGTGTCAATGATCCTTTGTGCCGTAAATTGGTGGAATGCAACTGACGTCGTTTTCTCAACATAAATCGCTCCTCCAAAGCAGACTTTCACCGGGGCCTGGGAACCCAGCCGACAATGTCGCTCCCGTCCCGGGTTAATTCGGGATCATGCCTCAGTTTCCGTATGAGTTGACCATTTACGAACAAACTGTATATAATTTTAAGTTTGTTCAAAAAAGTTGATTGTAATTAAAATAATTAACTTGGAAAGTTAAACAATTTTTGCACTATCGAATTGACAACGCCACACTGGCGGGATTGGGATGTGCCGATGAGACTGGCTCTGCAGTGGTTGATCCCTGCGCGGTTTATACCAGCTTCAGTGGCTTCGATGATAATTTTCATTTTTTTTTGCAATACCCCAGGAATAAGGTGACGTTGAAGGATCCCAACCTGAAAGTGAGCTAGTGGTGAATTATATTCATTTAATTTTATTATGATTTTGATTTGCGGACTTCAGACTTGTTCCGTTTTTTTTTTTTTTTGCAGATTGAAGGAGTCGAACAAAATGGCAGCCAACGGATCACCTTTACAGTAACCAGTGAAGCAATTACCCTCTTCGTATTCCTTACAATTGAGGGCTGTCCTCATGGCTACTTCAGCGACAACGGCTTCCTCCAAACCACCAAAAATATTGGACAAGGAGGTCCAATATTTTTGCCAGAGCGGGATCACCCTTGAGGAGTTTGTGGAGGGGGTGAAAGTCATGTCGCTTTTTAATGTGGCGGAGGTTGCGGAGGAGTTCATGTCAAGCCCAAGGGTATAGATAAGATATCGCTTACAATGACGGAATACAGCGACAAAAAGAATTTAACCCAACAATACAGGAGGACGAGAAAAATTATTTATTACATGGCAAGATATATTAGATTTGCTCAATATTTTATATAAGTAATGTATATGTGGAGGTCAAATTCCATAAGACATGTCATTCAGAATTATTATCAGCGGTACCTCCATCAAAAAAATTTTTAATTCCAAAATTATTGATTGGTTATGTTTAAAGTTATATGGAAAAATTATAAATAATATATGTAAATGTTTTATAGAATAAGTTGATTTAGTTGAATGCTTAATAAAATAATTATAGTAGCAATAACGGCCATACCACTTCGCCAGTTTATTCAAATAGCATTTTTTAAATATGAATTTAACGTTGGAAAT
>JAQIXQ010002481.1:0-10492 GCA_034700485.1 Pseudosinella alba | reverse complement strand
GGGACACGGCAAGCCAACACTAGGATTAGTGACGTCCGTAATGATATCTTCAGCTTTCGGGTGGAAGACTTGACCCGGTGGAGGGATCGGATTTTGGAGAGCATTGACCTGGGCTATTATGTCCAGAAAGACGGAAAATCGGGCAAGGAAGGGCGAGTCATGTTGGATGAGTTTAAGGGGATCGATGTGCTGGGTGACATCGTGGAGAACTCATCAAGCCTCTCTCCCCACTTGCAGTATTACGGGGATTTTGGCTTCCATAACATGGGTCATGTCTTGATCGCTTTTAGCAACGATCCCCGTGCCAAGTTTAATGAGGGAGCTGGCCCAATGGGAGATGTTTCAACTGCCATGAGAGATCCCGCTTTTTATCGGTGGCATAAATACATTGACCATTTGTTTGACCTGTACAAGATGACCTTGACACCCTATCCTCTTGACAGTGACGGGAAGAGCAAGTTTGCCCTGAGGTGGAGGGGCGTGGATGTCGTCCCAGGATCATTCTATGTCAAGGCCTACGACTCCCCAGAGCGGAACAAGTTGAGGACCTTTTGGGATTACAAGGACGTTGACCTGTCCAGGGGGCTGGACTTCCGGAAGAATATTAACGAAGGTGTAAAGAGAAGCACTGTCATGGGGAGATTCACCCACATCAATCATGGCCAATTTGACTACTTCCTCAAGATCGACAACAAGACAGGGAAGCAGGCCAGGGGCACAATAAGAATCTTCATGGCACCCAGGCATGATGAGCATGGGAACCCCTTCAAGCTGGGTGAGCAGAGGCTCCTCTTCTTCGAGATGGATAAGCAATCCAAAACACTCAAACCGGGGGTGAATGACATTCGTATAATGTCCAAGGACTCCTCCGTGACCCTGAGGGACGAGAATGGCTCCAGCTTCAAGAAAATCGAGGAGGTCCACAGGGAGGCCAAGTCCAAGGAGGACGTGGTGGGAGGGAGTCAATGTAGCTGTGGATGGCCCCAGCACATGCTTATCCCCCGAGGCTCTGGTGGAGGAACTGAGTATGACTTGTTCGTCATTGTCACGGATGGGTCGGTGGACATGGTCCCGGATGTGGATAGGAAGACAAGCTGCGCCAGCGCGTTGAGCTTTTGCGGGGTTCTTAATAGAAAGTACCCGGATGCTAGACCAATGGGTTTCCCATTTGACCGGAAGCCCTACAGTATCAAGGTCATGGAGGGTCCTCAGGACCTCCTGGACCAGTGTCCAGCGGAGGAGGTGCCCGTCCCGGATTTGGACACTTATGTCAAGGATATCAAGAACTCGGGTAAGGTGGTGGTCACCATCGTCCATGATAACATGATGAAGAAGGATGCTGTGGAGATGGGGGAACAGGTCATGAGACCCGACGGGAAATGCATCCAGTTGAAGGACTATTACAATGGGAATGGGAGTGGCGGTGGCAATGGCGGAAGTGGAAATAACGGTGGTGGGAGCCAAGGTGACAACCGTGGAGGGAGAGGCAATAATTGGTCGCAGGGACAACCAAACCAGAACAGATACCCGCCCCAACGCCCTTCCAATGTTAACCAGCAACAGCAACAACAGTATCAGTGGGGAGGACCTACTGGTGGTGGAGGGGGTGGGGGCTACCGACGTGGACGGGAGCATGGCTCTGATGAAGATGAATGGGAACACTTGGCTGGAGGGGAATATTAAAATCCTTGAATTTGTTTGCAATGCATGAAACTGAGAATGCCGAATGGCAATTATCGCTGTCCATGTTTCACCTCTCTCCAACCAACTTCAAATAATTTACTTAGCTCTAGCAAATGTCAATTATATGAATTTAATTTATGCATTTGTCAAATGACTGCTAAAATGAGATTAAGATAAATTACATGCTTGTCGCCTTTTATGAACTCAACTTAACTCTGGTGGAACTTTTACTGCATTTTATTCACATAGATAATTAACTTGACCTTGACAATTAACTAAGGTTAGAGCTCATCACATAATATTTGTTCTCATCTCAAATCAAACCACACCAAAAATAAACAACCAGCTACATACTATGACAAATGAGGAAAGGTGAAAAGTTAATCAACCAGCAAAATCATTAGCATCGCTCATTAAAGTTAAATTCAGGGAGTCAAGAATTTTTAAATGTCAAATTTCAGCGAAAATAATTTTAAGGATTTCAGGGGGAAACATTTCCCCCACCAGTAAATCCTAGTCCTTTCTTTCTTAGTCACTAGTAAATTTCGCCAAGGGGCATTTGGCACTCATTAAGATTACAACCGTCTTTAGATTGACAGACTTGACAAAGGGGTATGGTAGGAACATCATACAAATTTTGAGCTGCTTGGGTGTTATCATAATAATCATAAATTTTTACCACCCCTTGAGCATGCCTTGCAATCAAATGCATTCGATAAGCCTTAAGATTCAGCGTTATCATATTGTTGTCCACATAGTCAAAATAGAGTTGCACCTTGGAATCCTGGTCCTCCAGCTCATACCGCTTAAACTCCTCTTTTTGTCGAAGACCTTCCAGGTCCACCATGTCAAAGGCGTAGCCGGAGGGAGCATAGGCTTCAAGTATAGCCATGTTCGATGACATCCCTCTTCCCCGACTGTAAAAGAATTTAATTTCCATGTTGAGATTCTTCCCTTCGTCATTGGTGGTCACATTCGTCTTCAGGTCAAATGATGGAGAGGAGTCCACAGCCTCCACATAATAGGTCCAAGTGAGTTGTGCCAAGGCAACTGCCTTTCCCTCTCGCTCGGCCTCGATGGAGACCTCTGTGGTGTTACCGGGTAGAATGTACTCCTGCAAAACGGTTCGGTTATCCTTGCCAATGTAGAAATGATGGGAGTTGGGGTTGGAGCCGCTCTCATCCCAGCCATAGGACAACTTGACCTTAACGTTAGACTCCTCCTTGGAGTTAATTGCCGTTGCAAATTTCCCCAGGGCGGTGATCCCCATCACGGTATCCTGCGTGGATAGAAAACCCCCGTTAGGATTCCTTTGACGGATAAGCCATTTGGCAACGGACACTGCATCTGCCAGTTTTGATCTACCCTGAAGGAGATAGGTAAGCAGGCCATATGAGGTCACCTCCACTGTGGCGGGGTTCACTTTGGTTGTCTGCCTCAACCTGGAATTCATCCGGCTAGATGAATTTGGCCGCTCAATTAGTCTCCAGTAAATGGTTCCGTTGGCTCGGTTCTTCCTGGCGAAGTCCTCCGTCAGTTTGAAGAAGCCTAGTTTGGCGACCAGGAAGTTATTGCCGTTGTTCAGCTTGGTGATGAGGTGGAGTAAGTAGGATATTAGGTTGGCAGCGTACACATCAGTGAAGGCATCGCTATCATCGTCTTCGTCAGCGTCCTTGAAGGTCTCCTCCACCAAAAATTTTACACCGGATGTGATAACATCGTCAAGGTCTTTAGTGTTGTTGCTGGTGAGACCCTCCATGGAAATGTTGGCTCGTTTGGCTTTCACAATTGAGATTAGAGTGTAAGCGGTGATGGCCAATAGCTTTGATCCGGAGCCCGCTACTCCACCTTGTAAAGATTTGTCATAAACTCTTCCATCCTCCCTGAAGCTACCGTTGGCATTTTGCTTTGTCAATAGAAAGCGGAGGGACTTCTTGATTATGTTATCGTCAATAAGGATGTACTTCTTTGCCTGGATGAAGGCCCTGGTCACAAAGGCAGTTAGCCAGGTTGACCCTACCCGATCCCGTTTTCCAAACAAGGAATACGATCCATCATCTCTTAAATAGGTCAACTGTCGTTGATATCCCTTCTCCAAGAATGACTTTGCACGGGCTTCTACTTCGGGTGTGAGCTGCCCGGTGGAATTTAGGTAGTCGAGGATAACCATGTCAGGAACGAAATGGATCATGTTCTGTTCACCACACCCTGTTGGGAGCTGGATAAGCCTGTCAAGATTTTCGATTACATCCCCAAGTACATCCCCAGTTACGTGCACCTTGAGAAAATCTGCGTCCGGGACTCTTCGTTCTGGGAAGTCTACATAAATATCCTCCTGTCGGAAGACCGAGTCCTTCAACAGATTTATGAGAATGGCAGAGCTTTGGGTGTGCTTCAGTCCGGGTGGGCGTACAAGGAGCATCCGACGCACTGCGTCGCCAGCCCCACTCGTTGTGGCTTTGGCGAATAGTGTAATGCTTCCGAACTTTGATGGGATGATAGGAAAGACAACGGAAGAAATTGAGGAGGAATTAACTTCCGCAAGCTTTGTCATATTCTTTGCCTCCTCCTCCTCCAGAAATTTAAAGTCGCCCTCTGGATTATCTAGGGTCACCTCAGCGGTTACTGGGCTATCCTGGTAATTGTAAACCAGAACTTGGAGGAACAGCACTTCCCCTTTCACAACGGAATATGGCAAGTTAAGGGAAATGAAAAAGGGTCTGAAGACGGTTAGTTTTCGGGAGCTTTCAGCCAAGTCCAGTCCATGCTCCGGGTCAATTTGGAAAGCGCTAATGAACCATGATGTGATAGTGTCCGGGACCTGTCTGTGGATTGCTAGTTGACTGGTTGGGTTTTCAAGCTCTTCCCAAATCCATGTCTCTGGAAAGACGGACCTCACCATAATTGCAGGTGGGACTGGAGGCATGGTTTCGGAAGGTAATGGAAAAGGCATAAATGGATATGGAATTTCCACGAGATGGTATATGCCCTGCTCACGCTCCCACTCGAGTTGCTCCCGCTCCCGCTGCTCCCGCTCCCGCTGCTCATTTTTCCCATTCGTCAAAAGACCAAATGCGTTATTTCTAATTGTCTGTGATTGTCCGTGTGCTAATCCATTGTGATTTGATACATACCCAACACTTTACTTTTTCCAGCGTCAAATCCTCATCATTTCTCAGAAGCAACACTGATTGATCTACTGCTCTCAGTCCCACAACCGAGTTTGGACGACCCTTCCCACTCACCATAATACTGACATTTGCCCCGGGCTCAACATTTTTATCCGAGGTGGATATCACAAGCGTATTCATGTCTGCCTTTACATTCATTTCCAGCTCCCCATCACTGATGTAGCCATGCCCATCCACGAGATAAATAATTAGCTTGACTTTTGGATATGATCGCGAAGGCAGTTGAACTTTAATAACCTGCTCGTTATGACCGTTCCCCTGAATTCTCTCAGAATGAATTATGATTCCTCTGTTGCTCACCAAAATCAGATTGAGAGCCTGGTATTCCCTCCCCGCTCTTACATTCACTTTAATAGGCTGACCTTCGGCTGGAGATTGTGTAACGCGTTCGAGTAGTACATAGCCATATTCTTGATGACGAGTGGAGGGGAGGATAAAAGTTTGATCCTGGAATTTGTACATTGCGGAAATACGTGACCATTCGTACATGTGATCGCCCACAGCAATGATCGGAAATGAGACTAAGCCACTGGGAGGGATGGGTTTCAGGATTGAGACACCATTATCGATTTCAATTTGGAAGGCATTCGGATTCTCATCCGACACTGGGAGGTTGTCATCCACAGTACTCACTCTGAAAGTTAGGTTCATGGGGACGTCAGGAATCAACTTCTTTGGCCGATCAACAAGTTCAATTTTATATGGGTATTTGTACATTCTCAGGATCCGGGTGGCATTCAACACATTTCCCGAATCGCCATTCTTGCATGATGCAAAGAGCTGGAAATCCCTTCCCCAGCTATGTTCAATGCCCTGACGCTGGTATTGGAGGAGGTCGGATTTAAGATCAAAGTCAATTTTAGCCAGGCCCTTTCCCTCTTTCAATGTTGCTGTTTTGGTAACGCTGACCTTCTGCTGGCCTATTGCTGTTTGGGTAGTGGAAACAGAAGACTTCTCATGGCTTAGCTCAACAGTGCACTCCCCACTCACCGGTTTCCCGTAGGTGTAGGTGGCCCTAACTTCCACCGTGAATTTGGTCTCCGTATCCGTGAGGAATGAGGGAGAGGGACTTATCTCAACTTGATATTTTGGGAGGATATATTCTTCAACAGAGAAATGGTGAAGTGTTGGGGATCCAGCTCCTTGGTCCGCTCTTACTTGGATTAACCAGTTCCCCAGATTGGGCTCTTTGGACAGCTCAAATTTCTCTGAAACGAATCCCCTTCCACTTCTAACCTCCTTGGATGTCCACAATTTGATCACGTTCCTCATCGAATCGTAAACGGTAATGGTGACTGTTCTATTGTCCTCAAATGGGACTAGAAATCCGTCCAATAGGAACACTCGGAACTTGACAGTGTCCCCGGGCTTGTAAATTGGCCTGTCAGTTTGAACTAGAGTGGAAGCTTTTGCTGCTTCCTTGACCTTGCTGACAGAAATGGAGCCTTCCTCAACTTTTCCGTTGTTGTCCGTAGCGGTCACTTTCAGGGTATAAGTGTCTGCCAGTAAACTAGCTGGGTTGATATCCAACGTTGGTATTTCGTGACCAGGCCCGTCAAACGTGATATTTAGGGAAGAGACAATTGTGGTCCGCACCCTTGCCACAGTCCTTGTCGTAAGCTCATATTTAAACTGGACTGGTGGATGATCCACTTTCTCCAAAGTTGTGGGTATTTGATAGCTTTTCCCAGGAAATATTTTTAGCGGGGCAACGGCCGTATAAATAAATTCACAGTTGGAGAGCAACTGCAAATTTAAAAACAGGGGCAAAATAAACGGGAGCAAAAATTTCGTCATTTTGACGGCAAGTTGGTCAATGTCAATTTTTGGATTGGTTGTGAATACTGAACATTTTTCTTCATTTATATAGGAAGAATTTTGCATGGTTCGTACTCGCACAGCTTTTGAAATGCACCGTGTTAAGCAAAAGCATAAAGTTGCACGTACACTTTCAGATAAATGTTTTGACCCTGCTTTTTATCGTAGAAACGCGTTATCAAGATCATTTCAGGTCACGTCACATTCCACTTGATTCCACATAAGGTGGATAAGCAGCAGTGGCATTTAGCAATAACTTAGTGGAATAATTATAAATTGCAAAACTGATTATTGTAGTTCAATACCAATCAGCAATCAGCAATTTCCACGAATGCGACCTTTTTGGAAGCTCATGGATTAGATGGGTAATCTTATGCTATGTGAACTAGTTCGCGGGTTATTTATCGCATTTCCAGAGGAGAGGATTTAGCAATTGATTTTACTACATAGGCATATAATTACTGTAATATATATTAAACCTAACCAACTTGATTGGTACTTGCTATAATTATACCTCTATGGATCTTCTTTGATCTGGATTAGGTTAAATATTCTTCATGCACGATGTACATTGCCTGACTCAGGTCACAACAGTTCAATTGATTAGAAGTTGCTGTTGCTCACTCAAAATTTTGCAAAATAAATAGGGACGTAATATTGATAATATGGTCAATGCAGTACAGTGACACCAAAGTTGACAAGTTACAAGCTATAAATAAATGCCAAATTGTTATCGGTGAGTAAATAGTAACATGTAATACAATTTCAGTAATTATATCTCCAGACAAAACTGCCAGCACTCGTTAAGATCGCAGCCCTTTTCATTCTGATTGAATAATCGGGATCGTCCTGCATGTTTTGAGCTAACGGGGAAATAAATTCTTACCTCAAGTTGAACATATTGTGCATTATTTTCACTGGGTGAATGACTTATTAATTTGGCATGTAGCAACTCATGTCAACGTAAAATTGCTTATTTGACACCTAGATAATTCTTGATACTTCAGCTCCAGCTCATGTGCATTTAAACACTGTAAATATATTAGCATATATTTCATAAATGTCTCGTTCCAGCAACTAAAATTAATATATTTTCACAATAAAAATTTCAACATTAAAAGGAGCACAATGTTTTGCAACTATTTGGTCAAGTAATAAAAAAATACACTTGTTTCCACTTCCATCCATCCACTCTGGGCTGGGTCAACTCACAAATAATCAGCTCGCAGTCTCAAATCTTGATAACTTCGTTCCTCCTTTTATTCCACAAGTGCCTAACAAGTTCAGTCAGAAACCCCAATCCTGCAATCACCAATCCAGCAGGAATTACAAGGAAAATCAACAAGAATGCTGCACTGTCCCCTGATTTTTCGTCGGGGTGGTCGTGATCCTTTTCCTTGTCCTTGTCCGTTCTCCCAATGCAATATCCATATCGAACTGATAATTTATGATATGGATTAGGCAGCCTTTTAATATGATCAAGAAATCATTCAAACTGTCGCCACTTTCTGTGGATGTTTGTTTGTGGAGCAACTTTTCCTGACTTTACAGTCCAAACGCCATAGCTTGTGACCAGTAATGCGAACATCCATGTGGTAAGGGTTGTCGCCATTTTGCAATCGTTGATTTTACAGTTCTGAAATTTGAGAAGGTCAGACAACTTTTCCCTTTGGTAAAACCTTCGGAAGCAGAAGTAATGAATTTACTAGTTCAATTTATCATTTGGAAAGTGGATTGATAAAATTCACGGTCGGTTAAATTGTATTGAATTTCTCCCAGAGAGGATTTTGCCATTTCCGCTTTCTACTAGTAAAACTTCTGTCAGAGTCCGTCTATCACAATGTTCGTTGCTAAAAAAGGATGCGATGGTTAAATTAAAAAGTTTCAAGGACGTACTAAAAATCTAACATGAAAGAACAGTTTTATTTCCCCATCTATTGTTTGTTACCAGTTCGGTTCTGCATGGGAAGTGAAAATAAACATGGCAAAATATGAAACAACTTGGTATAAAAAAGTAGCAAAAATGGGAAGACTTCGGAAGTTCACCATTACAGTGAATATAATATATGTATTGTTAAAAAATAGTTTGGAGAAAATGGTAAAGATGATAGATGATGTATGTAATTATACAATACAATCTAAGTAAAAGTAAACTTGTGAATTGTGAATACAAATCACACAGGTTAATGTAGGATCTTCTAATAATATCGTCCGTCGTCCCTTGTCCGTACAATTGGAATAAGTCTTGGCTGGGTTTTGGAGCTATTCTCGAGCAAGGCGGAATATGTCGACTTATTTTTGCGATGAAAATGAAATCGATGAAAGGCCAAATTAATAACAGGAAATGAGTTTTTGCTTGGTTCACATTCAAAATTAATGAATCGTCATCATACTAATTCTGCTGAATATAGCCATTTGGTGCGTTTTTTCGCACCATATTCTGAATCGGATCATTTAAAGTAAAGTGATAATGAGGAGAGGAATTATGCCGGATTTAACGAACCCATGGATTGGACTTTGGTCGTCCCATATTAAATTCGATGCCAAGAATTTTAGCCCAGAGACAAAACAATAAATTTTGACTACACTATTTTAGTAATTGCAAATATACAACTACATTAATTATTCATTTAGAAAAAACATTTCGCAACAACTCTAACATCAATCATCATGCTTCAGCCTTATTTACAATGTCATATAAATTATTCATATTTGCGTATTTTATTTAACAAATTAGAATGGCTTAACCTGTATCTATCTACTTTTACTATTATATTTTTTGACCGAATTTGTCAAAGATACTTTAGAATTACCTACTTTACCCCGTGACGCCCCGGCTACCCTAGATCTGGAGCCTTGTTTCGCTTCGACTCTCTTCTTCTTAATCCGGTTTATCTTGAAATGTGCCCACACCATGTGGCGACTGAGCTCACTTTGGTAGCCGAATGCTTGGGAACATTTCCCACATGGGAATGACTTCTCAGCTTCACTGGGCTTGGAAGGCGAAGTGGGAACATTTCCTCTTCCCTGAGCCGGCAACTTCCTTTCCAGAGTTTCCTTCCTGATTTGAGCTTTTCTGTTCTTCATCTTCCTCAGCAGGTCATCGCAACGTGTCACATTAACAGTACAGGACTTGGTCGGGGGAAGGCCTGGCTTCCCATGAGTTCCGGATGTATCTTGGTGACCAGTCGTTGAATCGGGTTGGGCGACAGGAGCTCGAGTCACACTTGCTAATTCAATCTTCGGATCTTCTTTGCCAAGTCCTTCCAAAGTTAACGTTTGCTTATCTTCCTTATGCACGTGCACAACCTAGAAAGATAACAAGCAAAATTAAATTTAAGTTTTCAAAATGCATCCTTGTCACTTAAGTCTATTCAAATATTTAAAATGGAAATCGGGGTAAAACTTACATGGGCTTGTAATCCATGCAAACTTCTAAAATATATGGGGCAACTTGAACATTTGAAGAGCTTCTTAGTGGCAGTGGCATGATTATGGACATTCATCTATTAAAGTGAATAAATGACAATGACAGGTTAGTTTACTTGTCAAAGGCCTAATTTAATTAAATACTAAAAATTTCTTCCAATCTTTATCTTTATTTTCAAGTTTCTCAATTCTCAATCTTTCAAATTAAACCTTTGTAAAATGAGAAGATAACTTACATGTTGTCCCATATCCCTGTCCTTGCTGTCGCATTCATAAGTGGATTTCTTGCTCTTGATGGGATGACGCTTGGATGGTTTTTTACCCTTCCCAAATGGAATAGGAGTTTCCACTTCCACAACGGGCTTGTCCAA